>VMBQ01001898.1:11381-48595 GCA_007657795.1 Dreissena rostriformis | reverse complement strand
AATTACGTCAATATCTCCAAGGTCAAGGTCACACTTTGAGGTCAAAGGTCAAAAATGGCCATAAATGAGCTTGTCCGGGCCATAACTATGTTGTTCATCAAGGGATTTTGAAATCATTTGGCACATATGTTCACCATCATTGGACAGTGTGTCGCGCGAAATAATTATGTCAATATCTCCAAGGTCAAGGTCACACTTTGAGGTCAAAGGTCAGAAATGGCCATCAATGAGACAGCATGCAAAATATTCTGTGTCAATGCAGCATGTGGGGGTATACGTCACGTCAGTGACAAAGCTCTAGTTGTTCATGCTTGTTATTTTTGACAATAAATATATATTGACTTGAAATGAACCTACAATTTAAAACAAGAGCTGTGTTTGTGAAACACAATGCCCCCTACTGCACTTTGAACCCATACAGCAGCTTTTTTGGAGAAAATTTAGTCCAAAGCCCAAAACTTTGTCAACAAGGTTATATTTTCAATGTAAAGGTCACAGTGTCTTTGACCTAGTGACCTCAAACCATGTTAGATTGTAGATCTCAATTAGATGCATGCACATGTGAAGTTTAAGAGTTTTCATTTAATGAACAAGGTTACAGTTTTGGGACAGACACACACATACAATGACAGACAGACAGATAGACAGGCCAAAACAATATACCCCCTGGTCATTCGATCTGGGGGCATAAAAATGCTTCACTTAAAAATTCAATAATGTTCATGACCTTAATTAATTTGAGATTTTTATATTTTAAATGTAAACCATAATAATCCACATGGATTTGGTTACTAGGTCAGTTATTCAACTAACAAATTTTATTAGTTTTACTTTGTTGATATGACATGTTGTTTACAAAGGAAATTTGATACAATCATTTATATAGGCCAGCAGATATTTCAAGTTATTTATACTTTGCCTTTATGTCACACCATATTGGGCTTCATGTTTTCATGTTTTAGTGTGGGTTGTTTAATATATTTTTGGGAAAAAATAAATTATTTTACTAAAAGGCAACGTGTGTTGTTGTGTTTAACTCACCTGAACACAAATTGCTCATGGTGAGATATTGTGGTCCGTGGCTGTCCGGCGTCTGTTGTTTCGGGATGTCGGTTGTCATAAAATTAAATATCTCTAAAGGTTAAAAGGGTCAAGGTGTGGTTTATAGTCTGCTTCGATAACGTATGCATCTTCAGCCGACTTCGACATTAATCCCCCAATCACTGGGATTTAAGTAGTCCGTTTAAGTATGGCGCAGTAGGCAGCCATGGCACATTGACTTATTTACCTCACAGGTACCCATTTACACACCTGGGTGGAGAAGAGCAAGTGTGGGATTAATTTTTTGCTCAGAAAAATCCAGTGCCCTGAGTGGGATTCAAACCTGGGACCTTCCTATCCCTAGACCAGCATCCTACCACTAGACCACTGTCATCATTTTTATTTGTATAAACCAAATGTTGGAAATGGATTATATAACAAATACCATATGGTTAATTATGCTAATAATAATAATAATTGTAAGTATCGAATTAGATCTCTGATAATTAGGATTATATACATTAACAAACAATCACATAAACTAGCAAACCCGCGTAACATAACAGTTCAGCTGGTCGCATTCGTATTCTGTATAACATTCAAAATGGACTTCCTGATCAAAAGAGATTCTTTCACAGAAATAGATAACTGAATAACGTCTTTTTTAGAACATGTTCTCATTAGGCTTAGGAATGTATATACCAATAACATGATTGATAGATCTTTGATTAAAATACGCTTGCGGTGGGTCTTCATTTGGTTTGTTCATTCCACACTTCTGAATATGACACTGTTGTGCTCGAGTTTATGCTCGCCTAACATTGTTATACTATTCACTTCACACTATTCTTTTGTCTTTATTTTCCGTCACCTTCTACATCCATTTCGGCAGAAAGACAACGCATCAATCCTTAACTTAAACGTTAATTAGTTTATTCAATTTCTTTCTTATTCATGACGATTGTATCTTTCACCAGGTCACATTACTACCTCTTCTTTGGGGTATTCAATAAAAAAAAAATCTGGCCGAAGAATGTAACTGTTTCACAGCATGTTCATCTCTCAAAAGCAGTTATGTACTATGGTAACATGCATCCAAGCTGTACAGAAGCAGAGGGCAGAAAAGATTTCGTCTCTTGGTCCATTTGCTCGATCCGTTTTTCAATTAGCCATATGCGACGGAAACTATACGTGTAAACGCCCATGAATGCAATTAAGAAATGAATTAGGCTTCATTAATGTTGACAATTGTAGCCTCATGATCAGATGCTCATACATTTTCAGTAGATATATAGCCAGCTAAAAAGATAAGATAAGATAAGATTTATTTTGAGTCGGCAAGAGTTAAACAACAAACATAAGCTCAGACAGCTTGTACAACCGACTATAAAACATGATGAATAAGGAATAACAAGTGTATAAAAGCTGAAAGACTGGAAACAAATTGTTCTACAATTAAAAGGCAGATATACATATAAATATAAAGCATGATATTACAACATCAGATATGGTACTAAAAAGTTTAGATTTGTCTATATTAAAAGTCAGATAATTTTTTAAGAAAAAGAATAAAATAAAATAAAAGATCAACTAGACACAGCATGCAGAGCATACAAAACATATCAAGCATACAGAGCATAGTGTTCAACGCAAACAAAGCACACAAAGCATGCCAGGCATACACAATATACTAGGCATACGCAGCACACAAAAATACACCAAGCAAACAAGGCATACAAGACATGCAAAGCACACAAAGTATACTAGCAAACAATGCATATAAAGTATATAAAGCACACAAAAACATGCAAAGCACACAAAGTATACAAAGCATACAGATCACACAAAGCATATAAAGCATATAGGGCCTACAAAGCATACAGCGCATGCACAGCACACAAAGCATACAAAGCTAAGAAAAATACTAACAGCATATAACATTTAAGTAAGTAAAGCAAACAGAGCATGCTAAGCATCCAAAGCACACAAAGCTAAGCAAATCTAACACTATATAACATTATAGTAGAAAATGAACTTAAAACTAAGTGATGTGATGCTCCCTTGCTGTGGAAATCCCATTCAGTCTACAGCATTTGCACCTACAGATTTTTCCATTCCATGTCCCAATTAAAGTTTTAAATTGCGAAAAATTTGTACATTTTCTAAAATCTTCTGGTAGGGAGTTCCACAGCGAGGGGGCAGCATATCTAAAAGAATTTTTACCGTATGTTGTTGTGCGTACCTGTGGTATCTGTAAAATATTGGTATATCTAAAATTTATGGTTGACTGTCTCTTAACAATTAAATCGTTTAACAAAGGTGGAGAAATTTCATTTATGATTTTAAATGTTTCAATAGCCATTGATCTTATACGTCTTATTTGCAAGGACGGAAGGTCTACCTTTTGTAAAAGATCGATATATTGAGTGCTATAGTCGTTGTATATAAAACGAATTGCCCTTTCTTGAAAGAAGCAGTTGCTGTACTTCATGTCATTAACAGCTCCTGTTTGCTGAACTGTTGTCAATAACCATGGTTAACATGTAATGTAATTGAAAACTTGAAATTGGGTAATTATTTTTTAATTCAGTCCTTTGGGGCCAATATATACTTTTTGTGATTGGGAATGGGGCACAATGTTGGCCTCAAATTAGACCAAAAAACACAATACCGTAAAGCATATTTGTTTGTTTGGCAAATAGTATTGTAATAACTTGTAAGTTGAAGTGAATGAATCAAGTTGGCTTGAGAATGATTGGTATTCTGGAGGAAAATCTTTTCAATCTGATTAGTTGATTTTGTTTATTTTTAAATATTAAACATATGTGTTTCAGATTTTCTGGAGTTTATTCACGATGGACAACCAGATTGACTACAAACAGAAATACAAAGTCTTGAAGAAAAAACTTAAGTTTCTTGTATATGTAAATAATTTTGTTTCTTATAGATTTTTTATATTATCGGATATAAGTACTTTAATACTTAAGAACAATTAACCTTAGAGGATTTGTTTAATGCCATCTGAATTTCTGATGTTTGACCTGTTGGTTCATTCGTCTGTATGAGGTTAACCAAAAATGACATGTTTGGTATAACATCAATAATGCTTCCTACAATGCTTTAGGCTAATTCAGAAGGTCAAAACTCTTTGTTAACCAAAAATGACATGTTTTGTCAAACATAAAATATGCTGCCTTCAAAGCTTTGATGTATGGATGGTGTCTTTGAACACTATCAACAACACTCATCACCTGACCTCATTTTCATTATGACATTGACCTACTTTTGGAATTATTCAGAAGTCCAAATCTTTTTTAATGCAAAACAATGTCTTGCCTTACTTACACCCTAACTCCCATCTTAATCTTAAACCCATAAGTTGTATTGCATAATTGGTATAAAGTATTTAAAAGATTATACACTGGTCATTTATTATTTTACATAATCTGATTTGAGTTGCAAAGAATATTTGAACAAAAAAGTCATTAGTGAATGTTTTTTATGTCAGGAGCAAGAATGTTTCCTGGAAGAGCTGCGCAAGTCCCAGCGACGACTGCTCCGTGTATCCAGAGATAGAAGGTGAGGACCAAACAAAAAATGAGCCATGCTATTGGAAAACCAACTTAATCCGCACAGGCTTATCAGGGACAACACTTTTCACCTGAGCTGTTTCTTTGTTTAGAAGAGACTTCCTTTAAACGGAAAATTCCATAAAAGTGGAAAGTGTTGTCTTTAATTTGCCTATGTGGACGGCTAACTCTAATCTGGGTCAATACTTTACACACATCCATTAAGCCACGTTTTCCCAGAAAAGAGGCTCATATAAAAATTAACACATATTACAAAGATGGAGTTCTTGATGAACTTAATATCAAGTTTTTGTCACATGATAATGCCAGGATTGTATATCAAATGTCAACACCCAATATTTGGTTGTCTGTGTAACATTTAATAATGAGATTATCAGTTCTCGAGCTAGCTAGCCTAAATGGAAGGTCGTAGCAATCTGCAGCCGTAAGGTCCCACCCTGCCTACCCCTAAGATTCCCATTTTCACTTTTATAGAGCAAATTTTATTTTACGCTTCAATAAATCAACTAAATTTCCACAAAGGAAATACTTTTATTAATTTAAGAACAATAATTTGAATGAAAATACATGTAATGTGAAATACTGTCCAACCCATGTACAGCAGCCAGTCAAGGGAAGTGGTCAAAATGGCTGCTATGTTGAACATTTACAAGCGAACGCAAAATTGGCTTCAGGCAGCTCATGAGAATTACGTTGTGCTTCCGATGCTTCCCGAAGCCAATCTCGTGTTCGCTCGTAAATGTTCGGATATCGTCATGGGAAATTCACATTAAATATTATAGTGTGAAAAAAAAACAAAAAACAAGCATTTTGTATTTTGTTTAATCTACGTTACCAGACCACATCTAGCGTTTAAGTTTTGGCTATTGCTATAAGTAACACTGATTTTTTATGTGTTAACATAATTTTTCGAAATATTTTACGAAATATCTGTTGATTTTGAGTGTTAATTGGGCTTAATGAATAAATGATTTAACGCATACGGAAAACAATATTTAAGTTTCTTGTTTTATAGACAAATGCCCGTTTCTGCTGTTCAGTTTCCTAACCAATGCCTGTTTCTGCTGTTTAGTTTTCTGACTAATGCCTGTTTCTGCTGTTCAGTTTCCTGACCAAAGTCTGTTTCTGCTGTCCAGTTTCCTGACCAATGCCGGTTTGTGCTGTTCAGTTTCCTGAACAATGCTGGTTTGCATTGTTCAGTTTCCTGATCAATGCCCGTTTCTGCTGTTCAGTTTCCTGACCAATGCCTGTTTCTGCTGTTCAGTTTCCTGACCAATGCCTGTTTCTGCTGTTCATTTTCCTGACCAAAGCTGGTTTGTGCTGTCCAGTTTCCTGACCAATATCTGTTTCTGCTGTTCAGTTTCCTGACCAATGCCCATTTCTGCTGTTCAGTTTCCTGACCAATGCCGGTTTCTACTGTTCAGTTTCCTGACCAATGTCCGTTTCTGCTGTTCAGTTTCCTGTCCAATGTCTGTTTCTGCTGTTCAGTTTCCTGACCAATGTCTGTTTGCTGCTGTTCAGTTTCCTGACCAATGTCTGTTTCTGCTGTTCAGTTTCCTGACCAATGTCTGTTTCTGCTGTTCAGTTTTCTGACCAATGTCTGTTTCTGCTGTTCAGTTTCCTGACCAATGCCCATTTCTGCTGTTCAGTTTCCTGACCAATGTCTGTTTCTGCTGTAAAGTTTCCTGACCTATGTTTGTTTCTGTAGTTAAGTTTCTTGTTTTAAAGACCAATGCCTGTTGCTTCTATTCAGTTTCCTACTGTTAAAGACCAATGTCTGTTTTTGTTGTTCAGTATCCTTCTGTAAAAGACCAATATCCATTTCTGCTGTTCAGTTTCCTGCTGGACAGGCTGTTGCAGTACGAGAAGTTGGAGGAGACCTCGGGAGACTCGGACCTGACAGCGTCCAGTGACAGTGAGCCAGAAACCATCAAACAGGAGGGCAGCGCGGGCAAAAGGTGCAGGGAGAGTATTTACCAAATAGTTCTGTGATAAATATTAATAATTGATATTTATAATCATGAATATTAACAATTGCAAAATAACTTCTCTGAAACCACAAGGTTCACAAGTTTTATATTTGGTTTGTAACATCTTTAAGAGTTTTGTTACATAATGCCCCTTGTTAATGCTGGTCACGCCCTGGGGGTCACATGGTTTTATAGACATATATAGCACACTAACTTAAACAATCTTTTCCTCGGAAACCACAATTTACAGAGGTTAAATATTCAGTCCTCTACAGGGATGGAAACTAACTTTTTACAATTGTGCGGGCAACCATCTATAGTATTTTGGTTGCCCAGCTAAAGTCTAACGAGCCCAGTACCATGTACATGTCGTGTCATGTGTATCTAATATTTTCTTTGAATAAAATAATATATCATGAAACAACAACACTGCTAACACAACACACTTTCTGTGTATTATGTCTTATAATGAGCCTGAATTGAATTATTTCCCTAGGCCTAAATAAATGAATATTATTTAACTTATTATTAATCCACAGTAGCCAATTTGTATTAAATGTTCAATTGCACTGAATTGTTTTTAGCCTAAAAACGCTAGTTGCCAAGCCAGACTACCAACATTTGAAAAGGAGTTGCCCAGGCAAAAATCTACTCGCCCCGGGCGCACCGGCAACCACTAATTTCCATCCCTGCTCTACATAATTTGTTCTAATCAGGTTTATTGGATCAAAACTGGCCACACCCAAGGTTTCACATTGTTTATATACACCTGTATATCAAAATAACTTAAAATATATAATCCGGGAACTAAAGTTAGGGCTGCCACACATAACTTTTAATGAAAGCTGTTTTTAAATAGTATTATTGGATTTGCCTCCTTGAGACTTTTATTCCTAAATACAAGTAAAAAAACAAGGAATAGAATCCTGCCTTTCTTCAAAGCTTGATAACTTGATCAGTTATTTCACTGTCATCATGAATGTCATGCAAAGCTCCTCTATGGGATTGTTATACCCCCACAAACGAACTTTAGGGGGGTATATAGGAGTGAACTTGTCTGTCTGTTGGTCGATCGTCCGTATTCAGTGTCCGCTCTCTAATTCAAGTTGCTTTCATCCCATCTTCACCAAACTTGGTCAGAAGTTGAATCTAGATGATGTCTAGGTCAAGTTTGAATATGGGTCATGCTGGGTCAAAACTAGGTAACGGGATCACTTAGTGCGTTTTAAACATTCAGCATGTTGTCCGCTCTCTAATTCAAGTAGTTTTCATCCAGTCTTCACCACTCTAGGCCAGGTTCGAACATGGGCCATGCCAGATCAAAAACTAGGTCATGGGGTCACTAACCGGTAGTACGTTTTACACATTCAGCATGTCCGCTCTCTAATTTTAGTAGTTTTCATTCAATCTTCACCAAACTTGGTCAGAAATTTTATCTTGATGATCTCTAGGCAAAGTTTGAACATGGGCCATGCCCGGCAAAAAACTAGGTCACGGGTCACTTAGTGCGTTTTTAAACATTCAGCATGGTGTCCGCTCCCTAATTCAAGTAGTTTTCATCTGATCTTCACCAAACTTGGTCAGAAGTTTTATCTAGATGATGTCTAGGTCAAGTTTGAATATGGGTCATGCCGGGTCAAAAACTAGGTCACGGGATCACTTAGTGCGTCTAAAACATTCAGCATGTTGTCAGCTCTCTAATTCAAGTAGTTTTCATCCAATCTTCACCAAACTTGGTCAGGAGTTTTATCTAGATGATCTCTAGGGCAAGTTCGAACATGGGCCATGCCAGATCACATTCAGCATGGTGTCCGCTCTCTTAGTCAAGTAGTTTTCATTCGATCTTCACCACACTTGGTTAGTAGTTGTATCTACATGATGTGTATGTCAAGTTATATCATGGGCCATGGCGGGTCAAAAACTAGGTCACGGGGTCACTTAGTGCATTTTAAACATTGAGAATGGTGTCCGCTGTTTTTTGTGAAGACAACATGCAAAATATTCTGTGTCAATGCGGCATGTGGGGGTATTCGTCACGTCTGTGACAAAGCTCAAGTTGTTGTTGTTGCAGGAAGCGTGGCAGTCTGCCTGCAGGTCTTGATCCCTCCACGGTCCTGGGTGGCATGGGCTATACATCTCTCCTACAGCAGGTTAGATCAGCTGTTAATCAGAAAAACATTTTAGCGGTGTTCATGCAAAACGGGTCTTAAAGCACATGCTTGAATTTTGGTCCCAGAATGCGCCAGTGCAGACCTTAAAATTATTTTACATGTTTGTTACTGTCATCTTTGCAAAAATACTTTAAACAAATCAAAATGATTTTGCTGATAACACTTTTCACAAGTAGGCCAGTTGTCAGTAACTGGCATAAGTATGTGCACTAAGTATTAATAAACGTATTGCCTAAGGAAAAGTGTTAGTGGGTTAAGGTACCACTTTCATGATTTATTGTTGAAAAAGACAAAATAAAAAACAAACAAACAGCTTCCATTACCCTTAAGAATCATTATAATTCTAAATTGCAGAGGAAGTAAAGTCATACCAAGTATTTTGATTTAGAAAAACATTTTGACTTGCATATATTTTTTTTCAGCAAGGACAACAAAAGAAGAAACCCAAGCAGACAAGTACCAGTGTGAAAAAGAAACGTAAGCAGCATAACAAATGTATACACAATGCCAC
Source organism: Dreissena rostriformis (assembly GCA_007657795.1). Classification (NCBI taxonomy): domain Eukaryota; kingdom Metazoa; phylum Mollusca; class Bivalvia; order Myida; family Dreissenidae; genus Dreissena; species Dreissena rostriformis. The sequence continues at coordinate 39,312 of VMBQ01001898.1, read as the reverse complement.
TGTCTATGGGTAGAAAGTTTCATATAACATAAACAAATAAACACTTACGAAATAACCCTCAAAATCATGTGGGATTGGGCCATTTTCAATAAATAAGTGCATTTGCAGGATGGCTTTGTGTCCATTTTTGCAACCTTTGTTCATTTGAGATCATTGTCTCTTCTGGTCGATAATATCCAATCACTTGATTTTTAGTAAACTTGTAACATTTAAAAATTTAAACTACGGTAAGTTATTTTAAGTAATGATTTTTTTCTGTATTTTACTTAAACATCTGAAGAATCTTTATAGTTAATTATGATTTAGATTTAAGCCGCACTCTGACAAAAACGGGGCTTCATGCATGGGATTTAGGTGTCAACCCAGATTTGCCTGTGCAGTCCGCTCAGGCTAATTAGGGATGATATTTTCTGTTGTTTTTTTTCGTTTAAAGGAAGTCTCTTCTAAATAAAATCTCGTCTGGGCGGAAAATGTTGTCCCTGATTAGCCTTTAAACATACGCATTAAGCCCTATTTTCCAAGAGCCTGGCTCATATATACGATTCATTTAGCCACCAAAAAGTCGGCCAATACCAACCCGATGTCACGAGCGGAGTTGGAGCGCCACCTTGAGTCTAAACAGGAGATATTTGGCATTGGCAAAACACCAGACTTCCTGCCATCTGAAATCTTTAGCAACGAGAATTCCAACCTGGACAGGTAGCAGTTGATGATTTAAACTAAATAGGAGCTTAAATGAAATCTTTCTTGTTGTGTGAGTCTACAATTAGTGCAGTAGATGTGGTTGAAAATGTTGAACTTGATTAGCCCTTTGAGCGCTGGAACCAGATTTTGAAGGCCTTTGCAAACAGTTTGGATCCGGATGAGACGCCACAGAACGTGGCGTCTCATCAGGATCCAAACTGTTTGCTATTCTGATAGTATTCTTTGAAAAAAAATCAAAGAAAATGCTAATTTTAGAAATTTAGCAGACAACATTTTAGCAGACGACAAATTACCCAGCATGCAAAGGGTTAGACCTGTATCATGACAGGATGGCTAACTCATTTGGAAGAGTGTAGTGCTGTCAATCCAGAGTTTGCAAATTACTCCCTGGTCTGGTCACATAATCTATATCAATGGAGTAGCAGTTAACATAATATGAGCGGCAATACCCAACCTCTCCTTAAGAAGTCCATTTGTCACTTAATGGCCAAAGTCAAATTAATTATGCAAATAATTATTACATTTCCTAGATCTATGCACAAATGAAAACTTTAGACTTACCCTGTACGGGGGATAGCACTTTTTAAATGACACCCCTGATCATCTAAGCTTGCCTTAGGAAATTGTATGTTTACTGAATGCTATTATTGCAATGAAAGATTTTTAAAAACAGCAAAAAATCAAAACAAGTATTTGACTGATTTCTTCTTCAGTGACGTGATGTTGGACATCAAGGATGAGGATGATGATGAAGATCTGATCATTGATGCCCCTCACTGAGGCACAGAATGTGGGGTATTGGGTTGTGTGGGACACAGGGGGGAAGGGGTTCACTGAGGCACAGAAGGGGGAAACGTATAGGAGGGTCGTCTCTGAGAAACAGATTATTTGATACGTACAGGGTGGGGGTCATTGAAGCACAGCCGGAGGGAGTGGGTCGTGTAGGACAAATAGGGGGAGGGATGACACAGACGCTAAGGGGGCATGTGAGGGGTAGAGGTTATAGTGAACAAAACATGTACGCTTGGTATACAATGGATGATGAGGAACACATTGTATAGGAGTTTGGAACAATAACTTTGTATGACCAAAATCCAGCATGATATCAAGTGATTGCTTTATAATGTCTGAATGGTTTGCTATGAAGTAATAGCTTGATACGTGTGTACCAGGATGTTTATGAAAATAAGCTGAACATCATCACTAAGACAATACAAAGCTGTGTAGTTGCTTAAGCCACCTTTAACATTTTACTGTATGAACATTGTTGTAATTGACAATATTGTAAATGTGTGTTTGCTGACATGTTTATTTAAGGGCTGATTATATTGAGAGAAAAACAACGGCTTACACAAACACTTAAAACATTTTATTTATTGATCACTTGTTTACGAAGACTTGAAGTGTTACCCTGCAGTGCTTTCTTCATTGACCATGTTGCTCTAATTGCATTGAAGAAGTTATAATGTGCTAGTATATGAACTTATGCAGTACATGCCTGTTTAAGATCTATTATTACAATATATTGTTTTGTATCAGTAAATATATAAAACAAATAGCCCATTTATTATTTACTTAAAAGTAAAGTTTGTCATTTGAACTCACTTATAATAAAGAAATTGCCTGGCTCTTTTTCAAAAAATTGTTATCCCTACGTTAAGTCATATTTGTTCGTCATGTTTCATCACATAACATATTTCTTCCTTTAATAACTGATTGCTCTCCCAACAATGCCCCATCTACACAAACTGATTGATAAGGCAAATGTTACTGTGCCTAATGCAATCTAGTTAGTTACCTTACTGTTCGTTTTGAATTATTAAATGTAAGAATAATGGATTTTAAGCTGCAACATGTAATATTTTTCTATCAACAATATACTTAAATGTAAATTTACAAAAACAACAATACACGATTAAGTAAAGACGTTTTATTCCAATTATCGCCACTTTCTGTCGCATATATTAACAAGATTCCTAAATAAGATGGAACTTAAAACCGATCTAATGTCAATATACCTTAACACTGCTCGCACTGAACCGTATAATGGTCGCCGTGGAGTAATGGATATGGTGTCCGCCTAGCGACCGGGAGGTCACAGGTTCGATCCCAATTGTGGGAGCTTTCTTTAAATCTCCCCCAAAGACACCAAGTACTGGTTTAGGCCCAAGAAACGGACTCGAGAGATTTTCAAATTAGTAGTTAGTACTTTCTATGCAATCGAGCTTAAATAAATAGGTTTAAACTAAACTAACCATATAATGCAAGTATTGGAAAGCGTTTCTCGTTACGCCATTTGCTAACGTCCCGCTCTAGGAGCTGTGCACGTAATCCTACAACGCCACATTGATTGAACACTACACAGTGGTCTCCCATCTAGTTTAGAGAAACATGTAAATCGTACACATGATTGAAGGCTTATTTTACAATAAATGATTTAATTTGAATAAGTTCTGGCCGAATGTGGCCTCTCTACTCGACAAACCTATTGACATGTATTTTGTACTGTTAGTTCAACACATCAACAAGTAAATACGAATCTTACGGTTACAGTGTATATTGCAATTGATTTAAAAGGACTGAACTTGTTATGCCCCCCGGTAGGGTGGCATATAGCAGTGAGACTGTCAGTCCGTCTGTCAGTTTGTGATTCCGTCCGGAAACTTTAACATTGGCCATAACGTTTGCAATATTGAAGATAGCAACTTGATATTTGGCATGCATGTGTATCTCATGGAGCTGCACATTTTGAGTGCTGAAAGGTCAAGGTCATCCTTCAAGGTCAAAGGTAAAAAAACAAAATCCAATGGAAGTACCAAGCTTTTAAAGGAGATAATTTCTATTATCATTTGGCAGGTACAGATCATTTTCAATAGGGTAGTTATAATTTTTAAAGGGATATAATCATTTATTTTTTGTTAATTCAAAGCGGCGCAGTAGGGGGCATTGTGTTTCTGACAAACACATGTCTTGTTGTTTTGTTTTTTTAAATATTTCGATGGACAATTAAACTAGTCTCCTGCATATTTATGGAGTATTTACTGTATTCATGTTTTGAAAATTATTATCAATGAACATTGAACAAGACAAATATTGGCATCGTATGATGTAAGTCCAAGTATAGAACAGCACTATTAGCCGACAAAATTTTGAAATATGGATCACGTTTTCCTACAGATAAGATCTAAATTTGGTCCAACGTGCCGGTATCATTGCGAACAGTGGATAGCAACCTAAACAACACCTTTACTCGACAATTCGTAGCAGAAACTTAACCGTTTTAATAAAGGTCGTTCATCTGTTGATTTTGCAATCATTTGACCCACAAACATCCGAAAATAATACTATGCATTGCCATGTACAATTTAAACTAAATACTACCTGAATAAGAAATGACAACACTATATTTTGAGATGAAAATGTAAAAACACAATTACAACGCTGACTTTGTAATTTATTGTTATTTATAATGAACCCGTATCACACTGTTATTCCCTTCACTTTAATGACGTTATTTCCATCTATTGATCAGCCTACGATGGGGTTGGAGGCCCCTCCACCAATGGTGGCAACCACCTCCAGACATCCCAGGGTGTAGGGCCCGTCCAGCGTCTCCTTGCCCCTCAGGACCGCCTTGTAGTCCCCCTGGGACACAATTTGTATGCAAATGAGCCTCAATGTGTGAAAACGGGGCTTAATATATGTGCGTTTAGTGTCGTCGCAGATTAGCCTCTGCATGCCGCACAGGCTAATCATGGACGACACTTTCCTCCTACACTTGATTTTCGTTTAGAAGGAAGTGAATTAAAACAAAAAATTCCATAAAAGCGGAAATTGCCCCTGTTTATCCTGTGCGGACTGAACTCAATCTTGGATGACACACATGCATTAAGCCCAGTTTTCCAAGAACGAGGCTCATATATATTATTTAATAAATAAACGACCACATGCGACGGGCGCACATGATGTTTCGCCGTGTTTATATTTGTAACACATTAGCGAACTAATATTTAGATCTATTCATCAATTCGTTCTGAAGATGCCACATTATTTAAATCCAAATTCAAATATATTCCGAACTTTACATTTCATACAATATCAATAATTCGTAATGAAAAATCCTCAAATACTGTTATTATAGGTAGACAATTGTGACATTGGTCTGACTAACGTGTGAGATCAGATCCAGAACTGCCGGCATGGGGTCCAGATGGAACACCCCATCGTTGACTACCATGTTCTCGGCCGCTAGAGGGCACTGTATGTAGTGGCCCAGGGCAGCAAGGAACACGTTCTCTGCCTGGTGACCGTAGTCGGTTTGGTGGTTGGGGTCATGCATGATGCTTCCAAATATGTGACATGCGTCCACGTTGTTGCTGTGGAGATTCGACAAGTCATCATACAAACATTGGACATATTAAACATCGTGAAGGTTCTAGCAAACCTAAAAACGTCATATCAGTTAATTTGTGTTTGTAGCTGATTTGTTATTGTAAATTCATTATGGCAGTCTGTCCAATCAGAATTCAACGTTTACTTGGCAAATACAAAGTGATGTAGTAATATTTTAAGTGTTTTATATTAAATGCCATACCCGTACTTTATATAATATTGAATTGTGATTGCTAAAGACGGCATGCATCAGATATAAATTTAAAGTATAAAGCCGTGTTCCAATAATATAATTTAACCATGATACTGAGCAAATATTGTATAATTGATAACATTAACTCTACCATTTAGTTCGCTTATAGAGCATAGTAAATAATTGTTTAGTTAATTATAAAATAAAATAGAGCGGTATATTAGGCGATAGTTTAATATATATTTTATTTATAACACTTGCGCATAATGCTTGTAATTCCTGGCACTACACATTAAATTGACAAAATAAAATTAGCTGCATATATGAGTCTGGTTCTTGGAAAATTGGGCTTAATTCCTATGCGTAAAGTTTCGTCCCAGATAAGCCTATGCAGTCAACACAGGCTAATCCGGGACGACACTTTTCGCTTTAATGGTATTTTTCGTTTTAAGGCATTCTCTTTTTAGCAAAAATCAAGTTAACGCGGAAAATGTCGTCCCTGAATGTGTGCGGACTGCACAGGCTAATCTGGGATGACACTTAACGCACATACACAAAGCCCAGTTTTCCCAGAACGAGGCTAATTTACCAAGAACCGATTGAGCTCGTTCCCGACAGGCAAGGAACCTTGATTGGGAAACCGAAGATCATCTTGTAGAATTCCACGTCGAGGTAAGCTGACGTCACGTTGCGAGTGAACGTCATGTTTAAGTGCAGGTGAGCCTCGCCTGGAAACGGGATCGCCGCCGGAGTGATGTCGATGTTAAAGATTTGGACAACATCTGTGTCTTTTGTGTTGGCTGGGTAACATAAATTACATTAAATATGCTCCTCTCTAGGATCTTTATACGTCAACGGAAGTAAATATTTAAGCCTCGATCTGGGAAAACGGGGCTTAATTTTTATGCGTAAAGTGTCGCCCCAGCAGTCCGCACATGCTAATGAGGGACGACACCTTCCGTCTAAACTTAGAGCGTGGCTCAATTAACTGACAAAAAGTGCATTTATTAAAGATAGACGCCATAATATATTATCTCAATAATCGAGTGCTTAAAACTAATTCTCACTCACAACACGAGGACCACCTGAGGGCGTCTGTAATTCCGATCACCAGCGTGAAACACACTATGGCTATTGTACTCATCCTCATGGCTTCGTCGGTTTTAATCAAGAATTAACTGAGGGTCACGCTAGGTCGTTACTTTCATTTACAGCGTTATTTACCGGCGTGGCATTTGTTATCATAAATAAGATAAGGATACTAGAACATAAAGCCTCATTTTGAACATCGTTTTACTCCATCATTAGGGATTTTGTGATAGGGTGAACTTGAGATGAAGATTAATAGATGTTAACTATATTGCCCTCTTGTGTTTGTTTGATATGTATCCTAAAATATGTTTTGTATATTTTTCTCTATACAGTGAAAACTAGTTTTACATGCGCTTCTAAACAATCTTTAATTTGATTAAATGCTTTTGATCTTTTCTTTTATATACGTAACTGTTAAAACGTTTTATGCTCGTACTATTTTCTCATTGATCCCAATAAATGGTTTAGTCGTGTGTGTCTTCTTGACCCGATTAGAAAAAGGCATGAATTAACCTTTACAGTGCGGTACATGCTTAGGTTGTCCGGATAACGCAATGGTGTATACATGCGCTTCTCACCTAGGCGACCCGGGTTCAGTCCCCGTTCACGGAAGCATGCGAGTTTGGTTGGTGGTCAACATACCGAACAGGTGGGGTTTCTTTCGGGTACTCCTGCTTTCCCCCACATCAAAATATCTTTCACGAAAAAACATATGGCTGGAAATTGTAGATTTAATTTTATATAAGGCCTGTTTTCCGTGAGTCAAATAGTTAATTAGGTAAGAGTGCTGGGACACACACATAATGCATCCTCGGTCGCAGAAGGACCTAATAAATTTTCAAATACACACAAACACACACGGTAAATGCTAAGCATTTACAAAGGGTCACGGTCACGAAATAGAAACGCTGATGTGTTTTTTTTTTAAAATAAGATGAACACATTGAAAATGCTCCTTACATCGTGATAATTATTACGGTGACGATGAGATGATATAAAGCTGATGATTGTGTAATGAAGATGAATAATGTTGATAATGATGTTGATGATGATGATGTTCATTAATAATGCGGATGGAAATTTAGAAACGATGATGTACTAAGAGGTTCGAAAGTGCGATCCGTTTCACCGTATATATGTACAAACGCACGTTTGTGTTGGCCAAAAAGGGAACGCACTTCGGTGTTGAAAAGGAAAGTGCGTTGCTACAGACATGTGGTAATGTATGTGGTATCAATAAAATCTACGATAATTTGTGTCATAGACAAGAGTTTATGATTCAGATACTTTGAGAATTAAAAATATATATATGATGCCTTTTATATGACGTGAAGCTATTTTATCCTACAATCAGGTAAATGAAACAGCATTCTTTCATATAATATAATCAGTAATGGACGACAGATCGTGTGTTAACGATGGTGACCCAGAGCAGTCAGTATACGTTTTAAATAGAACCTGAATAAATCCCTGAATATCACATTACAGGTTACAATACACTGACCAATATATACACCAATATACTATGTGTTTGTGTGGTATGGTAAATTTTGTGGTTTTAATAAGGTAATAACGATTGATAACCGAAAAACGTATTTCAAAATGTATTCTTAAAGTCCAATGAAACAGTCTGGCATAGCCATTAAAGGGACTTGTTCACAGATTTTGGCGTCTTTTTGAAGTTTGTCATAAAATGCTTTAAAATTGATAAATATAAACATCAGAATTAAAGAGCTACAATATACAAACAAGAATAAAAGTAAACAAAGAAAAAAAGAAAAAAAAAGTTAACCAAACCAAGGCTCGAACCACTGACCTATGGAGTTAGTCTTCACGTGTGTATGTGTGTAACAGAGTTTATTTTCGGGTCGTCGTTGAGTCTTTACGACTACATTATGTGCGGTCCTGACCATCCGTCTTCACATGGGTTGCCATTTATTTATTAATTTGTATGACTATCCACGTGTTGTTACAAAATATAACGATAACACAAGAAATCGATATTTTTTAGATCGTTTCGCATCTGCGACGCTTCATAATTTTATCACTTTCTAACGATGATTTTTCGTAAACAAAAGTGTATTTTCAGTTGAGTCTGCGGCATTAGTGTTATTTCGCACACTGATGTACATTGTGCATTTATTTCTTGAATCTGTGACAAAAAGTTGACAAATTCTCATGTTGATAAACTGTGAACAAGTCCCTTTAATATGTGTTGTCAACTCCCAAGTGTATGTGAAATTTCCAACATTTCGCCCCAATGACCAAAAATTGAATGAAACGCTTATGATAATTTGACTTTTAATAACAAGTAGTTACCCCTGTTAAATATGTTATATCCATGTTTCCTAATACAATATTAAACACTGCAATATTCCAGTCGTTTACAAAAATGTAGTTTTCTATAAATTCAGGATAAGAAATTTTGCCCGAATATTTTAAAACTCTTTTTTTTTTTATGCAAGCCAAAAGAAAATTTAGTTGGTAGACTTCATTCTGATAACAAGATAATGGGTCCATTGTAAATTGTGTTTACTTTGGAACACATTTTGGAAGTTTGGGTATGTATTGATCCTTCTTATCTCAAACCACACAGTTTCGTTTAATGTATAGTACGTCAGCGTTTCAATCGCAGCCGCGTTATTTTGCTTTATACAGTTTGCGAANAAAATCTTCTTTTAAGAAGGAGTGCTGTATCGGAAGAAGAAGAAGAATGTGGTGTCACGATTTTGATCAACGGAAATAACCACTGGTGAGCAACGTCAAGCAGATCTCGTTAACGGAAGGACATGCTTAATTGACTGTGCACGCCAGATAAATATGCACTGCTATTAAGTTCATACATAAAATTACAACCAAATTAAACAAGATAAGAGTTAACCACTTTACAGCAATATCGCTTACTATTTTCCTATTTAGTCATAAATAGAAAAAAATAATAAGAATTTAGAAATAATTTATGTTATACTAATTTATCGGCAATAAGCCTTTGTTTACATTACACTGTGTGCAAACGACTGGGTGGGGTAACGACCTAGCAATACTACAACTGACCAACCATCTTAAACGTGGAAACTGAGAACAACGGTCACCTGTTTACAACGGTCACTTTGGCCATTTTCCTTGACTGACCACTGTTTTCAGGTTGGACTGTAACATGATTCGCAAATTATTCGGTATATACAGACATAAGGACAAGTGCAGATACACAAAGCCTGTATGGTGTGAGTTACGCATGTCGTCGGATTGTTTTTGAACTATAAATTATTACAATTATATTGATTTATTGTATACGGAATTGATTCAAATCACAGTAAGGTAAGAATTTTTATTATTCTTATATCTTTCCTAAAGGTAAAAAAGTAACAAAGCTGCTTAACCGCGTACGAATCGGAACTCGAGCGAACAAAGGTATTTCACAACAAAATACTTGATTTTCAAAAACAAGTGATCTAAGAGTTTATTTATTGCTATTCAAACTCAATTAACCTCAATCATGTAGTCAATATAATAATATACATGTGGCACAACATCGTTGCAACCCACGTTTAATGAAAAACGAATTGCTATTTTATTATGTTATACATTTTTGGAAACGGAACCAATGATATGTCTCTCAAATTATTCGCCCGTACGTAATTGTGAGAACGTAATCTCCCACGGTCAATTAAGAACAATGTAGCATTTGATAGACCTTGGTAAACATAATTTAGAGAATAATATACACCGAAATTTCGACGATGGTGATACAAGTGCATTACAGTAAAAAGTTGTGTGTACGTTGGGATTTGACGCGTTTAGCATAGTGTTTATCTCATTAATATCATCCTTCTGACGCTGACTGGACTTCATGATTTTGCTTTGTGTACATTCGTAATTGTCGCGATTTGATGACTTATTGTCAGCTGACTGTACCTAACGACTTGCCAAGTTTCACGTTAGGATGACTTCATTTCCGCTTACTGGATCTGTTGACTTGTCAATTGTCACGTAAGGATGACTTCATGTCCGCTGACTGTATCTGATGACTTGCCAAGTGTCACGTTAGGATGACTTCATGTCAGTTGACTGTATATGAAGACTTGCCAAGTGTCACGTTAGGATAACTTCATGTCAGCTGACTGTATATGAAGACTTGTCAATTGTCACGTTAGGATGACGTCATGTCCGCTGACTGTATATGAACACTTGTCAATTGTCACGTTAGGATGACGTCATATCCGCTGAATGGATCTGTTGACTTGTCACATTGTCACGTTAGGATGACTTCATGTCAGCTGACTGTATATGAAGACTTGTCAATTGTCACGTTAGGATGACGTCATGTCCGCTGACTGGATCAGTTGACTTGTCAATTGTCACTTCAGGATGACTTCATGTCAGCTGACTGTATATGAAGACTTGTCAATTGTCACGTAAGGATGACGTCATGTCCGCTGACTGGATCTGTTGACTTGTCAATTGTCACGTTAGGATGACTTCATGTCAGCTGACTGTATATGAAGACTTGTCAATTGTCACGTTAGGATTACGTCATGTCCGCTGACTGGATCAGTTGACTTGTCAATTGTCACGTCAGGATGACTTCATGTCAGCTGACTCTTTATGAAGACTTGTAAATTGTCACGTTAGGATTACGTCATGTCCGCTGACTGGATCTGTTGACTTGTCAATTGTCACTTTAGGATGACTTCATGTCAGCTGACGGTATATGAAGACTTGCCAAGTGTCACGTTAGGATGACTTCATGTCCGCTGACTATATATGAAGACTTGCCAAGTGTCACGTTAGGATAACTTCATGTCAGCTGACTGTATATGAAGACTTGTCAATTGTCACGTTAGGATGACTTCATGTCAGCTGACTGTATATGAAGACTTGCCAAGTGTCACGTTAGGATGACTTCATGTTAGCTGACTGTATCTAATGACTTGCAAAGTGTCACGTTAGGATGACTTCATGTCAGCTGACTGTATATGAAGACTTGCCAAGTGTCACGTTAAGATGACTTCATGTCAGCTGACTGTATATGAAGACTTGCCAAGTGTCCCGTTAGGATGACATCATGTCCGCTGACTGTATCTGATGACTTGTCAATTGTCACGTTAGGATGACTTCATGTCAGCTGACTGTATCTGATGACTTGCCAAGTGTCACGTTAGGATGACTTCATGTCAGCTGACTGTATCTGATGACTTGCCAAGTGTCATGTTAGGAAGATTTAATGTCAGCTGACTGTATATGAAGACTTACCAAGTGTCACGTTAGGATGACTTCATGTCAGCTGACTGTATCTGATGACTTGTCAATTGTCACGTTAGGTGCGTCATGTCAGCTGACTGTATATGAAAACTTGCCAAGTGTCACGTTATGATGACTTCATGTCCGCTGACTGTATATGTAGACTTGTCAATTGTCACGTTAGGATGACTTCATGTCAGCTGACTGTATATGAAGATTGCCAAGTGTCACGTTAGAGTGACTTCATGTCAGCTGATTGTATCTGATGACTTGTCAATTGTCACGTTAGGATGACTTCATGTCAGCTGACTGTACTTAATGACTTGCCAAGTGTCACGTTAGGATGACTTCATGTACGCTGACTGTATCTGATGACTTGTCACGTTTTGCTGACTTCATGTCCGCTGACTGGATCTGTTGACTTGTCACGTTTTGATGACTTCATGACCGTTGACTGGGTCTGTTGACCTGTCACGTTTAGCAGACTTCATGTCCGCTGACTGGGTCTGTTGACTTGTCTTATTTGGATGATTTCATATCCGCTGACTGGATCTGTTGACTTTTCACGTTTAGCTGACTTCATGTCTCCTGACAGGATCTGTTGGCTTGTCAGGTTTAGCTGACTTATGTCCGCTGACCAGATCTGTTGACTTGTCACGTTTAGCTGACTTAATGTTAGCTGACTGTATCTAATGACTTGTCAATTGACACGTTTAGCTGACTTCTTCTCTGCTGAGTGGATCCGTTGACTTGTCACGTTTAGATATCTCCATGTCCGCTGACTGGATCTTTTGACTTGTCACGTTTAACTGACTTCATGTCCGTTGTCTGGATCTGTTGACTTGTCACGTTTAGCTGACTTAATGTTAGCTGACTGTATCTTATGACTTGCCAATTGTCACGTTTTAGCTAACTTCATGTATTCTGCCTGGATCTGATGACTTGTCACGTTTGGATGACTTCATGTCTGCTGACTGGGTCTGAGGATTTGGCAATGGTCACGTTTGGATAACTTCATGTTCGCTGACAAGATATGTCGACTTGTCAGGGTTCGATGGTTTCATGTTAGCTTACTGTATCGAATGACTTGCCAATTGTCACGTTGTAGCTAACTTCATGTCTGCTGACTGGATCTGTTTACTTGTCACGTTTGGATAGGTTCATGTCCACTGACTGGATCTGATGATTTCGCAATGGTCAAGTTTGAATGACTTCATGTTCGCCGACTAGATTTGTTGACTTGTAAGGTTTGGATGACCTCATGTTAGCTGACTATATCTGATGACTTGCCAATTGTCATGTTTGGGTGACTTCATGTCTGCTGACTATATCTGATGACTTGGTAATGGTCACGTTTGGATGACATCCTGTCGGCTGACTGGATCTAATGACTTTGCAATTGACATGTTTGGCTGATTTTATGTCTGCTGACTGTATTACTGACTTCGCAATTGACATGTTTGGGTGATTTTATGTCCGCTTACTGGATCTAGTGAATTTGAAATGGTCACGTTTAGATGACTTCATGTTCGCTGACTAGATCTGTTGACTTGTCACGTTTAAAGACGTCATGTCCTCTTCCTGAATCTGAGGATTTCGCAATTGTTACGTTTGGATGACTTTAAGTTCGCTGACTAGATATTTTGATTGGTCAGGGTTGGATGACTTCATGTAAGCTGACTGAATCTAATGACTTGCCAATTGAAACTTTAAGCTTACTTCTTGTCTGCTGACTGGATCTGTTGACTTGTCACGTTTAGATGACTTTATGTCCGCTGACTGGATCTGTTGACGTGTCAGGTTTAGCTGACTTCATGTCCGCTGACTGGATCTGTTGACTTGTCACGTTTAACTGACTTCATGTCCGCTGACTGGATCTGTTGGCTTGTCAGGTTTAGATGACTTCATGTCCGCTGACTGGATCTATTGACTTGTCACGTTGGATTATTTCATGTCCGCTGACTTGATCTGTTGACTTGTCACGTTTAGCTGACTTCATGTCCACTTACTGGATCTATTGACATGTCACGTTTGGATTATTTCCTGTCCGCTGACTGGATCTGTTGACTTGTCACGTTTAGCTGATTTCATGTCCGCTGACTGGATCTGATTTGTCACGTTTATCTGATTTTATGTCCGCTGACTGGATCGATCTGTTGGGTTGTCAGGTTTAGCTGACTTCATGTCCGCTTACTGGATCTGTTTATCTGTCACGGTTAGCTGAACACATGTCCGCTGAATGGATCTGTTGACTTGTCACGTTTAGCTGACTTCATGTCCGCTGACTGGATCTGTTGACTTCTCAAGTTTAGCTGACTTCATGTCCGCTTACTGGATCTGTTGACATGTCACGTTTAGCTGACTTCATGTCCGCGCACTGAATCTGTTTACTTGTCACGTTTGGATGACTTCATATCCGCTGACTGGATCTGTTGATTTCGCAATGGTCAGATTTAGCTGACTTCATGTCCTCTTACCGGATCTGTTGACTTGTCACGTTTAGCTGAATACATGTCCGCTGACTGGATCTGGTGACTTGTCACGTTTAGCTGACTTCATGTTTGCTGACTGGATCTGTTGGCTTGTCAGGTTAAGTTGACTTTATGTCCGCTGACTGGATCTGTTGACTTGTCACTCGTGGATTATATCATGTCCGCTGACTGGATCTGTTTACTTGTCACCTTTAGTGCGATGACTGAGTTATATTTCAGACTAATTTAAATGTGAGCGACATTTGTAGAAGCGTACATATATACGTTTACCGGGAGGTAAATCGCATAAGCTGTACGGTTAACGCAGTGGTTAGTACTCTCGCTTCTCACATAGGCCACCTGAGCATAGACTGTACATTAATAATATATAGTTATGTGATAAATGTGATAAACCGAGAGGAGTGACACTATAATTTTGCCACATTGTTGCAAAAGGTACCAGTGTGACTTATAATTTCAATGTCAGACGGTACCTTATGGCACCAAGGTGGCGATTTAAACAAACGTTACATACTTTGCTTTTCAAGGAGGAGCGAGAGTTTTATTGGACGGGCAAACCCCGCCACAAAGCGGCTAGTGTTGACCTCTTATTCGTTTCAGTGTTTGACATAAATATGGACAAATATTAATTCCCCCCCACGCATTATGTATTTCCGCAACCATGCTTACTGGATACTACATATAAAATAAAACCCCATCAGCTGTTGGTTGGAGGTTATATACATCTTGAATAAGATAAACATTGAACTTTGTTGTGAATCACGTTCAATATATTCACACAATGTGTTTTCTCTGCTAAGAATACGGTTGATCATGTTTAATCATTATTATACATACATTACCCAATTGTATATATAAGGACCAGTATACAACAGCCTTAGGAGTTTAGAATGATTACTTTCTGGTATAACACCAATTGAGACTTATACAACGCATTGCATTTGAGTTTCTGTAGCGTTAAGGCGCTTCTCACACCCGATACGACTCGAGGTATACTGTTCAACAGGCCTTACGTTAACGGAGTTAAGGTGTTCGGACAGACCATGGTATTACCATTATACCATTTGGTATGTGGTTAGAGACTTACTCCATACCATTTAAACAGATAACCTGGCTCAAAGATCTATAAATAAACAGTTTATTTACGGTATCTCGATCTTCTCGATTACTTATTTAAAATAATGAATGAAAAACGCCTTTTTAGCTCTTGAACTTAAGAAAGAATTGAAATATTGGTTAAACATATTTATTGTATTGAAGGAATTTGGAACATTTTAAGATTGACTATTAAACATACTGAAGTGAATCTTGTTACCGCAGGGTTTATTTGTCCTACCTGTGCAATGTACAACAGATTAATAATTTTTAAAACACTAGGGATTTGTTTGTAGTTAATTATATTTAAGAAAAAAAGGCCTATGCAATACCAAAAAATAATAACAAACAAGAATTGCGAAAAGAACAGGGTTTCATTCCTTCCTTCCTTCCTTCATTCATTCATTCATTCATTCATTCATTCATTCATTCATTCATTCATTCATTCATTCATTTATTCATTCATTCATTCATTCATTCATTCATTCATTCATTCATTCATTCATTCATTCATTCATTCATTCATTTATTTATTTATTTATTTATTTATTTATTTATTTATTTATTTATTTATTTATTGATCTATCCGTCCGTTTGTATGTGCGTCCGTTTGTTCGTTCGTTCATTCGTTCGTTCGTTTGTGCGATCGTGCGTTTGTGCGTTCGTGGATATGTTTATTAGTTTGTTGGTTGGTTTGTTGGTTCGTTCTTTGGTTCTTTTGTTCGTTCGTTCTTTCGTTCGTTCGGTCATTCATTCATTCCTTCATTCATTCCTTCCTTCCTTCCTTCCTTCATTCATTCATTCATTCATTCATTTATTTATTTATTTATTTATCTATGAATCTATCCGTCCGTTTGTCTGTGCGTCCGTTTGTTCGTTTGTTCATTTATTCGTTCGTTTGTGCGTTCGTGCGCTTTGCGTTCGTTCGTCCGTGCGTTTGTTCATAAGTTTGTTGGTTTGTTGGTTCGTTCTTTAGTTCGGTCGTTCGTTCGTTGGTCATTCATTCGTTCATTCATTCATTAATTTATTCATTCTTTGATTCATTCTTTCATTAATTAATTCATTCATTCATTAAATAATTAATTCATTCATTCATTCACTCATTCATTCATTCATTCGTCCGTCCGTTCGTTCGTTCGTTGGTTCGTTTGTGCGTTCTTGCATTTGTTCATTGGTTTGTACGTTGCTTTTGTTCGTTCGTGCGTTCGTACGTTCGTTCTTTCGTTCGTTAATTATTAATTTTCTTTGACTCTAAGACATATAGACCTTTATTACACTGGGTTTATACATTACATGCTCAAATGACTTCAAAGCAAATGAGTGTGCCCGGTTTTGACATAAACTGCACACATATAGTTTTTTTTTAAGTTTGCGAGTTTCTCATAGACGTATATTTATATTGGACTAAAATCATCATCATCATCCTCTTCGTCGTCGTCGTCGTCATCGTCATCTNACACTAAAGAAAAAAATGAAACGGCATACCTAGACACATAGATTTCTTTTCATAATTTATTTTCTGTTATGAACATTGACAATATTTTGAATTGAAAGCTGTAATAAAGAATAAAGAAGTACAAGCCCTGCAGTATTTACACATAACTTGTTCATAAAACATCATATTTCAGCTTAATTATCACTCATTTTCGACAAAAACATTAAGATGTTTTTATTACTTAGCAAAAAACTGATAAAAAAATCAGAAATAAATTCCCTTTACCTTATCATAATTTCATGACACTTGGAAAGTCAACAACATGTTTCGTCTGTTGAAATTCACACAAAAAAAACATTCAAATAAAAATCGGAACAAAAACAAAAAGAGGTAACTTTTCTACAAAGATAGTTGATATTTGTGATTTTGTGATTTCTCATTCACAGTTTCTTAATTGGATAGAATAGGCTGGGACACCAGTTATTTAACAAGAATATTGCTGTATAAAATAAATAGAAGCAGTGTTGCAAAGTGAGAAGAGTAAAAAGGCAAAATAAGGGATATGCTTTTCAAAGTTCTGTAACTCTGTTAAGCCCCAACAGAAATTTGCAAACTTTTGTCAGGAGATGCCACCTACCTAGAGGGTTAAGAAAAACATAACCTTGCAAATTACCCCTCGGGGGGAGGTGGCAGGGTCATATACCAGCTCAAGGTCTAAATACTTACCAACACAACGACAATAGAAATACACGTTATTTAATTGACCAAAATTGATTTTCAATTTCAGTTCATCGAACCTCCTAATGTAATTTCGGTACATTTTACGTAGACTGCGTAGAGTTTTTCGTCCATACACACGAACATTAATTGTTTAACTGTATACACATTTTAATGAAATGTGTACTATGGGAAATCTAGGGGTGGTGCGGCAGTTTTTATTACTTTCCCCCCAAAATATATATTTTTGCAACTGTATCTGCACAGAATAAAAACAAATAATATGTGTACAATGAACTAAAAACATAGGGTCACCGGCCTTGTTTTGATTTTATTTGCAATCATCGGAAGAGATAATAATAAACATGAAACAACCTCTTCTGATATGAATTCACTTTCTTTCGAAATAAATCTGCATAGACAACAAAGTTCCGGAATGCCACTGAAAACAAGTTGTTTAACAGAACAATATCCGCATTATATGATAGTACCGTTGATAGGGTTAAAATATACCCAATATAAAAATATGGCGCAACACTCACTTAAGCGAGTATATATGATCTTACTGAAAAAGCAGATAAAACGTTGATGAGTCAAACAATCTAGAATAAAAGTTCAGAAGAAATAGTACAAGAAATTCAATCAAATTAAAGTTTGATACAATTGCAAATACTTGTATGCGGTACAATAATAAACCCCTTCATGTACAAAAAACAAATTTATCGAGACATCTTACTAATCTATGCAGTTTTGTTCTAAAGACACATAAACACAATTGCTGGTTCTACAGGCACAAACACGAAACATTTGTTTTTCAGAAAGGACTTGTCCGAGCTCTGAAATCCCAATACAGTTACACAAATATTAACTGAACATCAGACTGTGTGTCGCGCACGTGAACTGGATATCTACCGAAAATGTCATGGTTATATCTATAGTTTAAAAATAAAAATAAAATGCCGTTTTTTGTAATTGTAATTTAAGCATGTGCCCCATAATAACTTTTAATTGCCTGGTATGATCTTATAATATTCATTTTTATTCAATAATTAATTCACATGGTTTGCCTATTTGATTGTCAGCAATTATTTAATGATACATAAGTATGACAAAAATAAGTGTCATTTTATCATACACACATGTCTTAGAGTTTTAGTCAACATCCTATGGAACCCAAAGGTCATACAATGCGGACGGAACATCTTTCACAGGTAATACAAAACAACCATGATGTGGCAGCAATACGCACGTTTGAGGTAGGCGTTTCACTTGTCGTTTCCCTATAACGATCGATCAAGACAAACGCCGATGTACACAATGCTTTAGAAAACAATCCAACGCGGTTCAAACAACACAAATACTGTATTTTGTAAACACAAAGTATGGCTAATTTGTATTATGCATGCATCAACGAGCTCCGGATATAAATAATTGTTCAATTATTTAAGTAAGCATCGTCATTACATAACTTTGAAAAGCTATTTAAAAAAAAATACTCCTATGATGATAATGTAGAAATATTAGATTGCAAAATACTGAAAATTAAAATGCATAATTACAATGTTCCACTCATTTTATCATCTCATGTGTTTGATCAGCAAATACAAGAGATTAACAACCCGTAATTTATTGTTTCAAACAGTAACAAATTGAAGTGAAAATTATTTATAATGTTAACCTTTTCACTTTGAAATGACTTTATCTGTTTTACGTCATGACGTTAATATTCAAATTATTCAGTATAACCTTTAAAAATATAAACAAACGGTGGAAAACGTTACATAAAAAATTGTCCTGGTTTCGGTAGATTTTGGACTTTTATTTTTTTGTGATCATATATAATTCATATTTTTCCTGATGTATATTATGTTTTATTCAAGTATTATATTTCTGTACTAACTTACTCACTTTGAAAATCTACTGAATGTGAACAAACATCCTTTAAAATTCATCTAAGAAGATACCTGCGTGCTACGTTAATTGTCCGACTTGTGTTTTTATTTTTAAATCGTATTTTTATATTGGTCTATTTCCGACAAGGAAATAATACCATATTAACTCGTGGATATACACAAATACAAGTATAAATGTAAATACAATATGTTATACTTTTTTTAGACCGACCTTATTATATCTGTTATCGAGACAACACAGAGAGGAAACGAACTTAATGACGCCCATCAACGTTTGCTCACATCACTTTCTGAAATTGCAGATAGCAGAGGTAAATGACACAATTATGTTAATTATGCTTTTAAATGTTCAAACACAATTAAAACAAACCGAACAATATTTTAGACTCCATTTACAAAACGATACATTGCTGTTTCAAGTCATTAGCCTTTGATTTGTATTTAGGCACGTGGGGTATCAGCTTTAGTACTAAAGACAAAGCCTGTGAGTTCCTGAAGGTAAAACAAAGCAGTTTCAATTCCAACGAGAAACCAATTGACCATTCTGAAAAGAAGTTTAGTGATGTCATTCGTGTACTGGTAGGGTGTTTAGCAGGTTTACTGTATTTAATTAAATTGTATGACGTTGTTCCCGATCAATTCTTATCGACAATGTTATTGGTCAACATCCAAAAAACGCATGTATCATTGAATCAATCGCTTTTTGATCTTTCGACTATGATTATTTATCAGAAAAAGACTAATACCGGGCATTTCAAATAGTTTTTTAAATGAAATTTTATGAAGTAACACAATTGCACAGCTGTAATGTGATGTAATGGTGGGCTTTGCATTGTTATTATTGTCTAGAATTCTTGCTCTATTATAATGTTATTTTGTGTCATTGATTTGTTTTTGTCGTTTGACGCGAGTTATTCAATCAAAACATAAAACATTACTTTTTTATTCTATAGATGGATCCATTTTAATGTAGTTTAAATCACCCTGCAAATATTTTGTGTTGTGCACAGGATCCTGATGACACAACTAGTGATCACTTTTACCTGCTAGTGAAAGATGTCGAAAGCTTTGACTGCAAACCTAAAAAACAGGACAATTTAGGATGTGTTGTGATTGTTGTCGGGGTTGATTTATCTGTATTAAAGAAGGCACACTTCGCTGTTACCCACGACATCCCGGTGGTTTTCATACAAGGATCGGGATCTGAAGCTGACTTAATGGCAGCATGCCGAAATCAAAATGAACGTTCGACCGACAAGTATGTATACACATAACAAGTGCTTAACTATTAACATACCATATAATTGAACACTAGACTCTCAATATCTCAATATACACTGTATGTTCTGTTTGAAAACTTAATAAAGTACATGTATGAATATGCAATTAGTAACTTTCCTTTTACCCAGTAAAGATGAATACTAGTAAAATAATGCAACTCTGAGGTGTATTTCCTAAGTTCGCAGAAGACTGTGTAACTGTCAAAAGTGTCGCTCGCTTGTATATCTGATTCTACGGATCTAAAACTACTTTTAAAAATTGAATGCAGTAAGTGTGTGTAAATGTGGGATTCATTTTAACATCAATAATTACAACGGCGTGCTACACTTTTTGTCATATTTGCCAAATACATACCTTGTGGTGTTTCAATTTGAAGCGATGACTCTGAAAAAACAGTGCATAATTTGAAAGTTTTGTACAGTTTGTGTAGTCTTCCAAAGAAGCAATGTCTGTTGCAGTGACAAAGAAGAATGCCATCATTTGCTGAAAGACATTCTCAAAGAAACAAAATATGTAAGAAAACTTGTCCTAAATAAAGTTCACGAGTTCAATTTGATTTAAATAAAGTATGCATTGGTAAAAAATGTAATTAGTATATATACATTATAAGTATTATTAGTAACTAGAATTTGTAGTATAAGTATTAGTAGTATTAGTAGTATTAGTAGTATAAGACAAGTACTAGTAGTAGACGAAGTAGTAGAAGTTATTATTATTCTACTTGTATTTACAGGTAAACATTTACTCTCAATCAGAACCGACTGACATACAGTATGCCATTCTATTAGCTCTTAAGAAAGGTAATATCTTCTCTTTTTTTTCAATGAAATTACATAGATCAAAATCTTATACCATATACATTTCACATATTTCATATACACACAATTTCGCAACAATGGCAATTGAGTTTAAGCAATTCTGATTTCACATATAATGTTTTTATGTCCCCGGTAGGGTGGCATTTAGCAGTCGCACTTTCCGTCCGTCCGTCTGTTCTTCCGTCTGCCCGTCCGTCCGGCATTCCGTTTCCGGATTTAGTTTTCCTTAACGTTTTCAGATATTTACCTGATTTGTGGTGTTTGAGTCTATCTGCATGACGTACATATGAAATTCGAGTTTCGTTCCGGTTCATTAATTTTTGACGAAGTTACGGTCCTTGGACTTAGGAAGTTGTTATAGAATAACAGTTTTCCGGACTTTTTTTCTAAACGCTTGCTGATACTGACAAAGTTACGGGCCTTGGGCTTAGAACTTTTCTTAAAATAACACTTTTCTGGAATTTGTTCCGAAACTCTTTCATATACTGATCTTATTTTTGTTATGTGAACCTACCTACATGACTTACAGATCAAGTTCGAGTTTCATTTCGGTCCTTTAATTTTTGACGAAGTTACGGACCTTGGACTTAACAATTTGCTCTCAAGTAACACTTTCCTGATTTTTTTTTCCCGAAACGTTTTAAGAACCTTACCTGATTGTTGGTGTGTGAGCCTTCCTGCATGGCTTTGACATGAAGGCTTTTTTCTGGTCCATTGATATTTTACGAAGTTACGAGACTTGAAATTTACTATAAAATAACAGTTCCCCGGTGTTTTGTCTTAATACTTTCAAATATTGACCTGTGCAAGGCCCGTAACTCTGTCAAATATCAATGGACAGTAATTTGCCATGATGATTTCAATTGGGATATGGCTTCAAAGTGCAGTAGGGGGCATTGTGTTTCCCAAACACAGCTCTTGTTTACTTTAACACTGTTATTACGAATCAATCCTTCTTACTAGACTACTATAATATGCGTGTGTATTTGTATTGTGTTTTTTTTTTACCAGCACACCATAGCCCTTCGAAATTGCTGCTATCTCTTGCTTGGAGATGGAAAAAAATCGATTTTGCTAAAAATGAGATACTGAAACAGTTTCCAGATCCGATGTCTGCATCAGATGAAACCAATGTAAGCAATTGTGTTATGCAGTAACAATACAAATTATAAAATGATTTCAATATAAAATTCCCACATAATGAACATAACACAATTAAGTAATGAGTAAATTTTTGAAATCATAGACTAGTATGTTTACACATGTTTGTGTTTTCAAACAGTTAAATGAAATGTTTAAGCATATATATTTATAAACTATATGTATATTACGCATGTATTGTAATTTTACATCGGATCGCTATGTAATGCAGTACCTTTTGGGTAAAAACGTACATGTGCGCACTTCAGCTAAGTTTTACAATTGCAACCACTGTTATCTATGTGTACATACGGATACAAATTTATAACAAATTATGACTGTTGATAAATTTTTATTCCTNTTTAAGAATCTAGATAAGTTTAAATAAAACTAAATTAAAAAATCTTGACATTTTGATTATATAAAAATAAACATTTGCCGAGAAGGCGTTTTGTTAGACGTAATTTCATTGGTTAAAGAGTCTGTGAACTTTTGTGTTTTACTTTATTTCGGACAAAACCGAACCGCTGTTACAATTTTTTTGAGCGCTGTGCCATGTACTTTTAGCTGCAGTGAGCATAATGCTCTATTGACCTAAAGGGTACGGCATAGCAATGTCGCGTAGAGGAAGTGACTTTATCACTAATAATGAAACTCCTGGAGAAATTCGTATTTCTATAAACTACATAGAAATAATCAGCACCAAAATGCGTAAACAAGTATGATGATTCATCAGATATATAATCCACGGCCACGGGTTTTCTCTACCTTTATTGTTAGCGTGGGAATAATTAGAAACCGGAGACCACGTGACAAGTTCTCTAAGCTGATTCCTAAGATGTTCGTAAACGGCAGCACAATTTAAACGGAAGCTAAAACTAAGTATAGTGAAGTTTATATATTTTATGAATTTTATATATTACGCCATCTAACCATAACAAAATTATTGACATCAATATGATTCTTGCAATCACAGCTAAAATAAATATAAATAACGTTTACATTTGTTTTTTAATATTACTATTGATTGTATCGAATATATAAGTTTTTTGTTAGATTCCGTTGACGTTGAAGAGAAATGGTTAGTTTGTCACGATTTGATAGGGTGCGTTTTACACATGCAGTAAACGTTTTAATTTTAAGGAGTTCTTCAGAACTTTTTTTCCAAATATTTCACAAAGTCGCTATGTTTTATAAACAGTTGTTCAATGATGATTTTTCAAGTTAATGTATACCTGGAAATCGAGACTGCCCTATCAGTATATACGCGTTTATCGATATACCATTATGGCCTCCAATTGACGATTTACTAGTAGTACAGTCTGACTGAGAATTGACCCTGACATTCATTGAGGTAGAATTTACTGGACTTATAGAAATTGCACACATCTCGCATCATGCAGAACAATTATTTAATAGTTTAAAATGTTTGCATGTTTACATGGAATACGAGATTTTTCTTAATATATAAGAGTGAGGCTACATAATAAAAATATCAAATACCAGACAAATAATATTCATACTGACAAATTTATTCTTAGCACAACGTCGATCTCCACACGTTTACTGGATAAATAATTGTGTCTATTTTTGGTCGTATGGGGATTTCTGTACAGTATGTGCGCTATACAAGAATGCAGGTTTGCAGCCAATGTTTTTGGGGATTTCTCTCACATCATCCACTGTTATATAAGGATTTATCCCTTCGGGTCTACTGGCGGCAAAATTGCTCCAACATTCATTGGGCATTGAATTAGGCCGAAACCTGGGTTAGACAGCTACGCTGAATAATAAACGTATACGCTTTTCACATCCATTTAAATTACATGTTAATAATATACAACTTGTTTTGTTTTTCCATAGCATTTGTTCTTAGCTGTATGTTTATGATAAAGCATATATAATAGTTTTCTCATAAACATGTTTCTGGAGTTTCGTTATGTTCAGTTTAAGGAAACATACTATATATTTGTTTATTTGTATGAGATGTTTGCCCCGAGGTCTTGTTTTGTTGCCATAGAAAATGTGTCTCTGATATTATTATTGTTGTTCTTATTATTATTGTTGTTCTTATTATTCTCTACTTCTTCTTCTTCTTCTTCTTCTTCTTCTTCTTCTTCTTCTTCTTCTTCTTCTTCTTCTTCTTCTTTTTCTTCTTCTTTTTCTTCTTCTTCTTCTTCTTTTTCTTCTTCTTCTTCTTCTTCTTCATCTGCTCTTTATTTGTTATTACAACGTGTCGTCCTTTCGTCGTGTTGACGCTTTCTACGCGGATGTCGCGAACTCGTCTTAACGATTGGACGACAAACGTTTAAATTGCCGTATCGGTCTGCTTTCGATGTTGTTATTTTGATGCCCTTTAAACCGCCGACACGGCAGACCGACAAATCAGAGGCACCAACTTGCCAACGAATGGACGCAAGAACGTTGGAGATTAATGTGTCGTATTGGCAATCTTACATTGTCGATACGATGTGTTGGTGGGCTTGAATGTCGCCAACATGCGGAGACGCCAAAATGGACAGTATCTTCTCTTGTTGTTTCGACATGTATATTTGCCGATCTGGAGTGTTGTCGTGTTAACGCCATTCGAACCGGAAAACACACAAGAACGATATAGCTGAAATCAACCACCATAGTGAATCATGCTAAGTTCTGTTATTTATGCATGGTATAGCATTACAATCTGTTAGAACTGGGAACATATGTTGTTATGGTTATTGTACTTAAGCTCACGTAAACTACTGGTTATAGTTTATCCGCATTATTTAAAAGAAAAAGCCATTTTCAGTTTCTATACATAATTATGAGCTGTGTTGTCCCCAAAAATTCATGAACGAACAAATACCAAAGATCTGACAGGCATAGATGCTGTTTTCAGGTCACGATTGCTGATACTTTGTTCGAAACATTGGCCAATGATCAAGCGGACTTTGTTGAACTGCTTCTTAGAGCAGAATTGAAAGTAA
Source organism: Dreissena rostriformis (assembly GCA_007657795.1). NCBI lineage: Eukaryota > Metazoa > Mollusca > Bivalvia > Myida > Dreissenidae > Dreissena > Dreissena rostriformis. The sequence goes on along the minus strand of VMBQ01001898.1, from coordinate 13,832 downwards.
AAAACGAAGATTTGCAGACATTATATAGCGATGTAAGTCGTCAATCTTCAAAGAAGCTTTTAAACACTGCCTTTAATAAGACATTAATTCAGTCAATTGCTGCTTAGGAAAACATATTTGCACTGCTCAGGAAAACATATTCGCATTGGTGTAAAATTGTAATATTGTTATTTGATCAATTTTTCTGTTCCAAAGGTGCTGGATCGCAATGCAGCAAGTGGCACAATGACAATGTTTATTCAAAACCAGCTGCACTGGATACAGGTAAAACTACCAAGAGTTCGTAGACATATCATAATAGGAAATTCTCAAGTGAAATAAATGAACGGATGAATACAAATTGATCTTTTACTTGACCACTTTATTACCTTTTTTCCAGTTTGACATGTTTGTGAACAGTTTACAAAAAAACAACTTTTTTTTCGTAGTACTGAATTATTCGACAGAAACTAGCTTCAAATATTATGAAGTATTATTTGTATTATAAACTGAATGTTATTTTATAACAATACAAAACTAAAAACGTTACATTATGTTATTATTTTTTCTATATGTTACTTTCATATCAGAGACGTAATTTAATGTCATTTATAGCCAAACAAAGACAATATTCAGCCAAGAACGTCATCTGAATTGTCGCTGTCGAGAGTTGGAAACCTCTTGAATGCTTATCTCAACAAAATGTGCAACCCGTATAACGGTGCGTTGGATATATGATATAAAATGAGTCAAGTGCAATTGCCAGTGTCAGTTAAATAACGCTGGGTCTTTTGTTTCGGAAGTCATGAGCACACCCATATCTGATTAACTTGCCTATTGTAAATGTGTTTACATATGTCATTACGTTAACAATAAAATAACGCAATTTAAATAGTGATACATATTATTTATTCCTATAACAATTGGTGTGATGTAAGTCGATGCTGATATTCATTGTTATTTTTGTATTAACGCAGACACAGAAAGGCCGATTGGTTTTGTAGACCTTTTTCTCTTTGCCATAATATTCAACCGTCAACGGCTGGGAGAGCTCATGTGGAGACATTGTCAAGACAAACTTGGTAAGTGACATATCACATACTATACACTAATAATCCTTCTTCTATTTTGCAATTCTCAATTTGACAGTTATTACACGGATCGCATACGCTGTAGGTTTGTACACATTGTATATTTACATATCATAGGCACAGCTTTAGTTGCGTGTGCAATCCTGAAAGCATTTGCAAACACAGCGGGATGTTACGTGGAATCGGAACTGTCAACGGATCTCATAAATCATGCCAGGTTAAGTCACGTTTAAATATATTAAAGATAACAAAAGATGTAATATGGTAATATAATACGTAAATTTTGAACCTATTCATTGACTCAATGGGAGTACATTGCAGGGAAATTATTTTTGTTCTGGTAATCAATGCCAAATGGACTAAAATTATTAGAGTTAGAGTTGTTAACTGGTGTGTTACCCGTTTGGCTTACCACAAGTATACTTTAAACACGGCATTTCTACACACACATATATATATATATATATATATTGTAGGGATTATGAACGAAAAGCGATTGGTGTGCTCACAGAATGTTACAAAAAAGACAAGATAAAGGCCCACGATATATTGATAAAAACACTCGAGAAACCATTTGATAAAATCAGACCGTTAGAGTTGGCGAACAGATATCACCTCGAGGAGTTCATGGGGCACGAGTGTTGTCAGACGAAACTCAACATCATTTGGAGAGGAAAGATTACAGGTCATATGCGCTGGTGGAAGGTATTTTGCTTAACATATTTGTGTAGGTCAATGATTGATGTGAATCCAACAATATGTAATCGTCTTTCTTTTTAATCGTGTAATCTACTACCGCATTGTAGTTGGTTGAATGTTCAATAATTTTTCATAAAGGATTTCTATGTGGAATCAATGCTTTTCAAATGAAAGGTCGTTTATAGATTTCAACCATGTGACACTTGGTTTCTGACAGTAATCTATTTTAAGCAAAGACTGCGGTAATGTTTGACTGATCAATGGTTCGGGTTAATGAGTTGTCTAAACTGAAGGCATGTCTTTTCTGTATTCCCAAATAAATTCTAACATTGTGACCCCTTTATTTAGCATTTGATTGTCAACGTATGGGAATAATGACTAAAGGAACTAGAAATGGCGCGGCAGAGGCCGACGCGTATCCCCACACCGAATGTTTGACCAAGGTGTGCCCCAGGGTTGGTAATGGGGCCATGCATAGTCGAGATTGACCGTATTTTCATAAGAGAAGTTCAGAATCAATTAGAAGTGAATTGGTGTAGAAATGAAGAAGTTAAAGTAAAGGCAATTTTGGGTGGGTGTGACCTATGTGGGCAGGGCGCCCCAGGGCTGGTTATGGGGCCATGCATAGTTGAGATTGACCGTATTGTCATAAGAGAAGTTCAGTATCAATTTGAAGTGAATC
>VMBQ01001897.1:132883-162710 GCA_007657795.1 Dreissena rostriformis | reverse complement strand
ACTTTTACGTCAGCAAGCATGTGCATCATGTCGTATATATATATATATATATCTTTTGATATAATATTATTTTATAATAATATTTATGTCTGATCAGCAATTTAAATGTATATTATTGAAAAAGCAAGCGATTCGCTTCGTATATTTCAATCTGGTCATAATTAAATATTTAATATTACATAAATATTTTATATAAACGTATATTTGGTGATAGGAAAATCGCTTGGAATAACGATTTTGAATATAACACTGAGTTCCCTATGGCATAATGAGTTGTTCGATTCTACGGTTCAACGCGTATTACGTGCTTTTTGTTTAAATCATACTAGACATGCACACAAGAAACAGTGTGAACTTTATCTGAATATAATTATAGAATAGTCATTTATATTATATCTGGAACACTGTTAAGCAATATGAAAAAAACGTTTTGCGCCCTTCAAAAGCGTTTTTATAGCCAATATAAATATTATAAAATTGTTGTTTGCACTGTATGCAGTTTCATTTATGCCGATAAGCTTTCGGATACCGGGTGTAAATCAAATCTAATGAAATCACAATATGTAGGAGCCTAAGTCGGGAATGCATAATGGACGTGCAAGATATGCTGTTAGTTGTATCGTACACTAATGCTAGATCGTGCGATTATATTGTCATCTTACCTTTATTGAAAACCATGCTGTCGCTGTCAATTGAGACATACTGCTTTAATTTCATTCTTGGTAAGCTGTATAATAAAATAATTGTATTAATTTGCGGCTACAAATTGTTGAAAACGCAGTTGTATAATGCTCTTCCTGTGTAAAAAAGCATTATACCTGCAACCCAAACCAGTGAATGAAAGAGTATGAACACAATACTATTTTAGATAATAAAAGCACCGTATCATAACAATATGTATCATGCTTTGTACAATAACGCCATTACGTCAATGATTCTTTATAAGATTTTTACCTCAATAGGTCTATAACGAATCAAGACTTCCTCATATGTTGTATTGAGAATCAGTTAACAGACAGACAGACAGAATAGTTTATTAACGCCTCACGTTTGCACATAAAGACACAGTAAAGCAGTACAAAATCATAATATATATATGTNTATATATACATATATAAACACACATAAACAATAGGAGACAATGCAATTTGTACATTATTTACAGTTTTGTAGTTATGAATTACAACGTGTATTACAATTTGATACGCAATTGACTATGCGCACACATTAAATTGGCAATACGTACACGTGGTTGCGTCGCATCATTAACATGTCATGACAGGCTCTGGAACCCATTTGCGCGTGTTCTCTACTAACGATGTCTTCCCATTTACGCTTAAATTCGTTCAACATGGCTTATTGAGAGCTATTAAGTATAATATATTTTTGTTGATCTTTGCTGTATATATGACCACGGCCAAGAGCGGCATTTTGCTTTTTTATATTGACTGATCTAATTATCGTTTTGCTCCAGTTGTTTCGTCGTGCGCCCTGTTAAGTAAGAAGTCAAAGCAATGTTTATTGAGTACGTTATCGTCCATCCTGTTAAAGTGAACCCATTGTCCTAGCACATATTTCCATTGTCAAATGTACGGCCGGGCCAATCCCATGTCTCCTGTCACTGCTGCGTTTGGTGAAATCTCCATACACATTGGAAAAAGCGACAGGCTTTGTGATGGACGGCATTTATTCATGAAAATTCCTGTATTCCCCACATTGCAGCTGACAAGCCTCTTGTTTGCCACATCATTGTGTCTTATAGCTTAGTAAATATTTCATAGTACATTCCACCTAGCGCTTTATACTTCGAAATCAGTAATCCTAGCGCTCTAGACGCTGACTGTGCTACGTGTTTTGCGGTTACAGAATAGTTCAATGTGTCTGTTAAACGAAGTCCAGCTAGCGATATTGAATGACTCGTTCTAAATGTCTTCGTTGCACTTGAACGAAAACTACATCGGGCGATATTTTTGCTGATCTTAAACGTAAGATTTTCGTTTTATTGATATTTAGTGTCATGTTGTAGGTCGTGCACCATTGATATAATATATCGATCAGTATCTGTAGGTGTTCTTCGTTTTTTGCTAACAATATAAGGTCATTCGCGTATAATTCACCAATTTTCCATCCGAGTCAATGCCTATACCACTATTGCTTAAGTGTTAATTCAAATTATTTATGTACTGATAAAATAAAGTCGTTGATAACAAACATAATTGTTTTAAGCCGATGTTCACGTCAAACCAGTCCGTTTGACAATTATTCATTTTTACTGCGCACCAAACAGAATCACATAATGATTTAATTGCGTTTATAACTTCAATGCATAAACTCGTATCCAATGGTGTATCCGGTCATAGGCTTTGAAAAAGTCTACGCAAGCGACGTATGCTGATATCCGTTTACGTGAAACATGGGTTTTTCGAATCAGTTTTTTTTTTAAATTTAAATTATGTACTCGAACATATAGTTAACCTTTTTAAACTTTACTTCATCAGACATTCTAATTCAAATAATTTATTAAGACATACTTTACTTGATCAGTTTAAATCCTGTACTTGAACATATGATTAACTTCAAATCATAGCTTGATGAGACTATTTTGATTTCAACCATGTACTTGAACATAAATTTAGCTTGGAATCAGATGATGATCGGGCATTAAACTTCTAATCATTACTTTTTTATTCATTTATTCTCAAATCATTGACTTGATCAAAAATGTATTTAAATCATGTACTTGAACATACGTTTAACTTGAAATTATATACTTAAACAGTTATGTTATTTTAAATCATTTACTTTTACTTGCATACATTTAACTGCAAATCATTTACTTGAACATAAATTTTACTTCAAATAACTGACTAGATCAGACACTTGACTTAATATCATGTGCTTGAAAATAAATGTACTTTCAACTTATTAACTCTATCCGACATTTTATTTTTCATAATTTATTTGATAAAGCATATTTACTACAAACTATCAGACATTCTGAGTTAAGTCATAAATGTGAACATACTTTAACTTGAAAATCTGTTATGTAGATTAAAAGTACCAGAGATACAGTAGTTGCCAGCCAACCGTGACTGTATCGCATCCTTAATGTGCATTAAGTGATAAGAAGCACATTTCTCCTTTAATATTAATTTTCCTGATAATTAGCGGATAGGTGTATATAAAATCGGTCACCTGGTAGGGAAAAAATAGTGGTTTAGTCTCAACAATAATGCTAGTACATAGTACAATATTTATGTTTGTTATCTGAATATAATAGCAGTCAAATGTTTTGATATATGCAACGGACTGCTGTTTTAAAGTTCCACTCCAACTATCCCTAAAACTTGCAATTTGTATTTATGAATGATTTATTATGCTTATTACACATATTATTTATAGTTTGGCGCCTGTCTTCTTTTTGCGTCCTAAGCAATTGATCACTATAAAAAGTTCGCCACGCTCAGAATCGTCTTTTAAGATGTAATGAATAATAACAATTAATCACAATCAGGCAGGTTAAAAATTACTGTAAACACTGCGAAAAAAGAGAGTACGAGTTTTAGTTTACAGATGACAACAATGTCATTGGCTTATGAACGCTTATTTTACAGCTAAATTGTTCATGTATGTTGACGGCAATCATTGAGTTTAAAAATTGTTCAGAGTATTGGTCATGTACATACAATTAAATGTGTTAATTTATGGTAACACGTTGAAACGTTTATACGAAATACACCCAGTTTACGTTAAATTGAATATGTAGATATCAATTAACAATAACGTTGCGTCAATTTCGCAACAGAATGCAATTGATTATAAAACAAGAATATGACAAGTGTTTCAATCTGCTCTTAACGAACGGCGTTATTATTGTTAAATATCGTGGCTTCTAAACTATTTTGTATTCGTATAATATTGCAATAAATTATAAAATTTACATTTACAGAGTAAGAAATTGATACAGTCGATTGGTGTATAGCGAATTTTAGTGAGTAACTGATTTAACGTATTTTGCTAAATACTTTTATTTATGTTAAAATTTATAGTTTTCTATGAATTGAATACAAAAAGCCTATAATTGTTCAGTCGATTTATGTTTTTGTTGACGTGTGTCAATGTTTAAAAATGTTTCTTTTTTCGAAAGCAAAACAAGGTCACGTTATGTACGCACCGTTTTTGTGACGAAAGGAAAAGTGCAGACGTTTGGTTTCTTGAATTTTGCAGATTTTGTTTGGTAAACATAATGTTCATTGATGGAATAGTTTAGTTTAATGTGTCCTTTACAAAATTAAGAATGCTCAGAAACCAAAATGAGGCGTACCATATTAAATACGCATGAAAGCTGCAACTCACGATTTAGTGAATAACGAACATGTGGTGACCGATATTCAGGAATGTTTGGATTGTCTCAAACTACATACACACTCGATTGAACATGTCCAATACATAGTTGTTTAGCGTGTGGCTGCGATATTTATAAGTAAAAATATCATTTTAAATGAAAGTTAATCAAATTAAAACGAAAAATCGATTTCTCAGAAAAAAACTATTTTTCACATTTTAATATATATATAACAGTGTATTCAACTCAAAATGACCCGAGTATACATCTATGGTGCATCGCTGTGAACACCCATTACTTCATCAATTGTGCAGCGATTTCCATGAACTTGGTCTTATTAAACGCAGAAATGAATTTCTGAAAATGTGCATATCTTGCAAAATGTTTTACAAATGCTGGGTCAAATTTTCAGAAATAACACGATACACATGTAATCCGATAAAGACCTAAGCGATCCGGTAATGGCTAAATGAGTGTTCCATGAAATTCGCGCTGTAAACAAATAGTATTTGTCGGAAATTTAAAACCGCTTGCACGTTTCAATAGGAAAGACATTTGTCTTTCGAGGTTTAATGATTTAATAACTGAATGCATGATGTATACGTTGAAATGAGACTCGAAGTCCTTAGCTATCCGTTATTCACCAATCGACTGTAAATGATTTCACGAGGCCATTTACGAAAACGTATTTTTTCCTCAAGATAATTTTGCGGCAAAAGAATTAAATGATTACATAATTGTGTTCATATTTCATATACGGGAATGCAGGCTTACATCAATATTTTACTGTCCACCACTGATTGCTACATACCATCGACATCAAGACTTATATAACTATTGACTTAAGTTATTCAAGCAAACTTGCGAAAACCTATTCAGAAAAAAACTAGTACTGAAGATAATTGGGAACATTACGTTACGCTTCATGAACAATATGTTGTAATCATTCACATATGCACGTGTCATGTGTCGATCGAAATGAACAAATGCCCGTTGAGCTTGCGTATCGGCTTCCTTTCTATATTGTTCAATAACTGTCGAAATTACATCTATTAAAATAGAGATTTGTTTCTACGCAAATGAAACACAGGTAATACAGATGACATTTTGTCGTTTAAAAGGACTTCTTTAACCAAGCTGTTTTGATAACATTGAAATATGATGCAAATTATATATAGGAATACATCTACATGAGAAAATGGTGTAGGTGCAAACCTTACACATAAAGTCATGACTTCCCTGTACCAGAGGCTTCTCAATGAATGCAACATTTAAGTGTATATTATTGTTCTCGGTTTAACACAAGCTCTTAATTTTCGTTTTGTTTTTTCTTACAGACCTTTAGTATGAGCCTCATTCTGTGAAAACTGGGCTTAATGTATGTGCGTAATTGGCGTCCCATATTAGCCTGTGTAGTTCTCACAGTCTATTCAGGGGCGACACTTGCTATATAAACTGGATTTTTGTTTAGAAGAGACCTACTTTAAACCTTTACGGCGTATTTACGTGAGAGCGTTTTGATGCTGCTTCTGATGATGACGATGATTATAGTGATGGTTATGGTGGAAATGATGATACAAATGAAGACGAAAAAAAAGCGACGACGACGACAGCGATAGAAACATTATGTAACTAATACATTCTAATAAGTTTGGCGAATCTTGTGCGAACATATTTTTTGAAAGTCCGATAGGTACAAAAGATACAGGTACAACCATGGAATAAAATATTGTTTTTTTCACATGTGACTATGTAGGTGGGACAGTTGATATTGCTGTACACGAAATTATGGAAGACAACAATTTAAGGGAGATTTCAAGATCGGACGGAGACGCATTTGGCGGAATACAAGTCGATCGGGCATTCTGGCAATTTTAAGACGATGTCTACGGACCAAAAGTCATGTCAACGTTACGCAAAGACACAATTTCCATAATGGACATTCGAGCTTCTTTCGAACAAAAGAAACGAAACTTTGAATTCGAAAACTCTAACATATGGATCCGGATAGAGCTTCAAGGAGTGAAAGAGGCCATACATAACACAAAAGGCGCAGACGTGGACAAAATCATGAAAGATGCATTGCAACGCTTTAAAGGCAAAATTGAATTTAAAGCTACCAAATAAGCCATCCATCCAGAATTAATGCAACAATTGTTTGAGCCAGCCATGAACGGCTTAATCAAATTTATGGAAAAGCGTTGTCATGACGACAATGTTGGTATCATCAATACCGCTGTTCTTGTTGGTGGGTTGTCAAATTCTAAATACATCCAGCATATGATTGGTAAAAACAAATCCCAGGCCTTCGAGTTATAGTGCCACCAGAACCATGGCTTGCCGTTCTTAAAGGAGCGGTGCTTTTTGAATAGAATCCTTCGCAGATTACTGAGCGGATTGCACGCTTCTCATATGGATTTTCTGTGGCGCGTATATTTAAAGAAAATATTGGTCCTGATGGTCTTAAATTCAAACAAAATTGTGTCACGTTTTGCATTGAAGTGTTTGATAAGATGATAACAAAAGGTGAAGTTCTTGTTAAAGGAACCGAGAGAGTATCGGTTTATACCGGCATAGCAGAGCTTGACAATTTTTTATCATTCTTTTTGTCTAGATGGCGTCCAATTGTTTCGGAAATTTACCAATCTGAAAGGACAGATCCCAAATACACTACTGCAGAAGATGGCAACAAATGTATAGGAATGATTGTCATTTCGCCAACTAATGGTGTATGACCTTGGGTGGCAAATGTAGAACATGGCCTGTTTGTTGGAGAAAGTGAATTACTCGCTTTCGCCAGAGACCGTCAGACGGGAGTAAGATACGAAGCCCGTCTGGACTGCCTATAAAGTGTTTTTTTTTAAACAAGAATATATATTGATGTATTTTGCTTAATTATTAAATGATGTACACATTAAGCAGTGAGTGATGGATAAAGATCATGCGAAGGGTACCACAAATTATGTCTAACAATTCATATGTATCGAACTCTCACAAACATTTCGACGTACAGGTCTGTCCAGATACCCTTTTATCTGGACATCTGAATGCCAAATTTTTGGCTATATTTTAAAATGTTTGTCACGGTAATATTACAACAATAGTTGATATATACCAAAACTTGATGAACACGTGTGATGATCACAATTAAAACAACTATTTACAAAAGCGTCTGACATAAGTCGAAACAATCTTTCTGACAATCTACGGCTGAAAATAATTGTATATATGTTAATGTATTGTATGTCATGTCCATAATGTTATACAATTAATAAAATTCAGAAACTGCTTTACTTTGCCATCACTAATGACACTCTGTATACATGACGAGTAAAGTAGTCCAATTCACAGGACTGAAGTCGTTTGTGCGTGTTGAGCTTACGTCACGTCTGCATGTCAATAGTTTTCGTTTATTTGAATTTCCAATTAACTCATTTATACTTTTCCCTTTGTAATCTCTTATATCAGTATTGAGTGCATATATATTATTGCCAGTGGCTGGCAACTTAATGACCAACACCCGAAATAATGATGAATAAACAAACATTAAAACGTTGATGCTCAAAAGGTAAATTTATCCAGTAAATCATTGTTGAAATAAAATGAAAGATATGCTTTATCATACTTTCGCGGCCATTTTGGTGGCCCTGTTGGCAACCAGTTTGGCTTCAAGCACTATTTTGGCTGAAAATATAAAAAAAAACATTTACAGACACAGCTATCACTTATGTATAATTACTATGCGTGACTTGCGTATGGTAAATATAACTGTTTATGTTTTATACCTAAAATGGATTGCTTAATTACCCTGTAGGGTCATTTTGATGGTCATCTTGTATTGTTATGAATCGGCAGGGAATGAACAATTGTCGTACAACATGTTCTAATAGAGGTTATTTCCATTATGGGACTTAAACCCGGTAAAAGTCTGGTGACAGTTTGAGGTCTTTTTCAGTGACTATTTATAAAGACTATAACACATGCGCACATATTATTTCAACATATTTAGCAGAAACAGTGCAATTGAGACGTTACACGTTTATCTTAATAGACTTGGCCATTAATCACTAACAATGAATGACCCCGAACATATGTTTGAAGTTTCAATTTATAAACTGTAAAAGCAACAGTGATATGGAGATTGTGGTTGTTTAACCTATTTTCGAGGTACAAAATGGGAATTCTTCTGCTTAAATGCCGGTCAGAGACATGGATATTGGTCAGTAACCTTACTCAATGACTTACACAAGACGAAGACGTTTTAACTGAATACTTGTTGTAGAAACAGCGATATGGAAATATTGAATGTTTATCTTATCTTAATCATTTACGCAAACGCCGACAGATGGATGAACATTTAAGCTTAATTTTTGTTTCGAGCTGAAATTGTTTGTGGGCTACAGCTTGCTAGATAGCATAGCTATTCACTCCTGAAACACGTTCAAAACAGCGCTACGGGTCGTATCACACCAGCTGGACCAATATGATCATATCGGCTCCAGGCCGATTTTCGATATCTGAAAAGAACACGATTAGATCGATTGACATCAGCAAAACAAAATGGCGTCCATACTTTTTCTTACCAAAAGGTGATAAAAACAAATAATAACAAAAAATAAATAAAAATTAATGTAGCACACAAATGGATGTGTTATAACAGGATGATAAGTATTAAAAACGAGAACATAAGGTGGTTCGGACGTCTCTAACTGGCCCTAGGCCCTAGTATTATAATAATAATAATAATTATCATTCTAATAATAATACTACTAATAATAATACTAATACAAATAATAATAATGATCAAACTAATTATAATAATAATTATAAGAAGAAGAAGAAGAAGAAGAAGAAGAAGAGATACGAGAACGGGTAGGAGAAGGAGAAAGACAAGAAGAAGAAGAAGAAGCAGAAGAAGAAGAAGATGATGAAGAAGAAGAAGAAAAAGGAGAATGTTACTTAATCAATAACAGGGTAACCTATTATAGTAACCTGTTAATTAACAAAGTGACTAAAAACAATCGAAATTTTTATATCACATACGTCTTATATATGTGCTGACATATTGTATGTTTTAATTTGTATTGAATTTTTTTCAACGTAAAAGTATGTAAATAAGAAATTCACACGTAAACAATACCAATTTATTAATCTTATGCTATTTAAAGTTTTCTTTATATCAATTTTGTTAAAAATGAGTTTATTATGTTCCTCTTTTATTTTGCTTGAAATGTCTAATGCAATCTGTTTAACCGTCATCCATAACCATGAGTACTTTTAACGTAAACTCGCCATTTGGGGTAATGCATTTTTGTTAACAAAATCGATAGCTATGGTAAGTAAATTCAGATACTTATTTTATTTTAGAAGGATTGATTAATCTTATGGCAAATACTGATCTTAAAGGAATTACATAGCATCCATCATGGGCTATTGATACATGTTGTGGTAGTTTTTTCATCATTCGTGACAACCGACTTCAAAATCGTAAAAATCCTTTTTTCTTTTGTTGTAAATTACTCAAGAAACAAAAGGATATTTGTAAATTATTTGTCATTGTTCAACTTGATTCAAAACTGATGCTGCAACCTATCATTTACAAAATGCAACGTATACCTTTCCTTTTTTCAATCTTAGGTTTCTTCGTGTTTGATTCTCATTTAAATATAGAATTGTTGGTTCTAGGTTTGCATGATATAAACTTTTACTTCCGAATTCTGCGTTCGTTATGCCGGAACAACCTTTAAATAACAAATAACTAACTGCAATCTTCCGCTTAAATTATTTTTTTTACGAACATTGTCGAAGTGATCCTAGAAGCTTATTAATATTGGAAAACACAATTATGTTTTCGACTACCGTAGTTATACAGGAATATGATATGGCATGTTTAAAGTACATTACAAAAGTACAGGTATTTCAAATAACTCAATTTAGTGTACTTAGTGGGAGTGGGTGCTGAAACTTATCCAAAGGTAAAGTGCATTGTGACTCCTACTTCTGCTGAAAGAAAACTAATTACTTAAATGAACATATGTACCTGAGATGTTACATGCGTATGTTCATAATTGCAAGCATTGTAATACAAAAGCAACACTGTTTAAAAATGATATTGAAAGTGTAGTAACTACTGATAAACTATGATATCCAGCAACATAACGGTAAAAAGAGTCTATACTCGCGGTTTTATATGAAACAAATCACCAACGGTGCACACACCATCCCTATTCTTACTCCATACACGTCAGCTTACTCGATAGAGAAAGTGACATATTTAAATCCCAAAACAATCTTTTAGAATGAAATAAGCATGTTCTGTGCAATGTTACCACACAATATCATATTGCAAGCACACACTTTGTACTAGAAACCATAGCCTTCTATCAACATCTGGAATTAAACCGTCTGGATGCTCATTCTGATTATTTTGAAGTCCGTTGTCACGATGATCAAACAACCTACAACAGAATGTATCAAATAGCCCAGTGCGAATGCAAATTCATATACAATTATCATGCGCGGTAAGATTAAATGATCCACTTTAAAATGAATAGGTGTTTAAATATTTACTTAACAGACCCATAGAGTTTGTTCCAAACATGACTCAAAACGAGTAGCGAGAAGTCGTCACAGTGATGGGTTACGATTGTAAAGGTATAATGTTTGAACTTAAATCAATGAAATACTAAATTAAATAGCTTGATTATTATTGTAATGTAATGAACGTTTTAAATAATTATTTCTCTATAAAAACGTGACTAAGTTTGTGTTCACCTTTGATGATGTAAAAAAGCTAAAATGCTGATAGAACGAATACAACTTCAACTAACTGGTTTAAATTTCAAAACAATAAGATATTCTTGATACACTTGATATTTATCAACTTTTTTTTATTATAGGCAAGAACTCAATAAAATTGGTGAACAAACATAAAAAAAGTACCCCCCAGATCACAAGTTAAATTTTCGCGAGTAAAATAAAAAAAGTTGTATGTAACAAAAGAAATAAGTGTTCCGCGGGGAAGTTGCTTGAGTACCTATCTCTATGTGACGTATATGGAACGCTTTTTGAGAGTGACGCCAATTAATATATCTGTACCGGGTTTACCGTGTCTTCTTTGCCAGCCATTAAATACTGAGAAAAAATATTTGTGGGGATAACATTAAATTACAAAAGTTTCATTTTGTGTGTCTATTTCTACGAGCGGTTATTATTTTGAGTATGTCTTGTAAAGGTTTGATGTTGTCTTTTCGGAAATAACATATTATGTTGAACTTCATATTAAATAATAATTGTAATGTACATGCCGTTGCATTTCTTTGTATTATGATTTATTAAGCAGAACCACAAGTTTTTAAAAATGTTGCTCCAAAATATATTTGCTCAAGTGGAAACTGTTATGTATGTACAGAAATTGAAGATCGGAACAAAAATAATTGGAAGCAAGTCAAACCAGCGACAAGTTTCACTGGCATTATGACACATTGTATGGTTTAAGTAATTTGTTAACTTCTCTCCTTATAGTTAAAAGAAAGGAACATGTTTCAGTTGGTAAATGTGATGCTTGGCTTCATTTTGATGGACTATTACATGGATGAGGCACTTTAGGATACATTTAAGTGTTGTCTCTGTGTTATTTGCATAGCGTAAAGTCGGCTTTTCGAGGCCGCATCATAATTCTTAGCGCGTGGCACGACAATAAAGTATGTATCTCGAAGCTCCGAAATGCCATGAATTAAACAACTATAATAATACAATTCATTTTTCTAACGCTATCAGTCTGGTCATAAATAAACTAAAACTAATCTAGCCGCCTCATAAATGAACTCCGAGAAATAAAGGGGAGTTATGCCTCATATAAACTAAAGGCTTCAGTGATTCCAACTTATAGCTCACTATTTGTGTTAGTTAATAAATATTCGAATATCATTTCCGGTCCGTTCCAAGCCACAATTTCGATAGCATTCAAAAACAATTAGTAAAAGGATCCTAAGCTTGCACTTTTCAAGTCGCAAATGATTTGTTTTGTCGATAAAACACTGAGCTTAACGGTTTTGGGTAACCTATGCATAGACATAATGCAAGGCAAGTAGGATTATAATTCAAAACAAATACATGTAATGCACCTGTCTGTACGTACATATGTCAATACGTACTGAGACCTCTTCCAGTCATGTTTGGAACAATATTTTCACCATTCAAGAGTCACATATACAGCGTTCAGATCAGATATCACGCGTCATATTTGCGTTCTTAAATTGCTGAATCTGTATCTTTTGAGAAATATCTTGATATATCTAGTTTCACTTTACTGTAGGTATGAGCAAATCCTTATTGGCAAACTTTACGAGTGTTTTTTTTAGCAGAAACATTTCTAAGAAAGCTGAAAGCCTTTGCTGACTTTTTAAGTTTGCATTTAGAATCTCTCTCTTTGACAAATATCTCCGGAAATATTTCGGATCGCGTGACATAATTTGTCATCGAACAATTTAAGTAACATAAAAATCCCACAAATTGCGAGGCTGTTTTCATCACTTATATTTTTAAATACAGTTTTTGGGGCGACATAATATACGTTTACCGAAGAATAAAGTCCGTTACTGCAATTAACCACTTTGCATCCAGATTCTGCATTGGCGAACAAAATTGCTCCGATCGCATGGTACAAATATTAATGCGCACAGACATTATCACGTGACCAATTGAACAATAACAATTTCCCCTTCTGAAATGCTCATCAATAAATCCAGTTCAATCCATTTTGCCCGCCTTCACGCTGTTTACACACTCGTTGTGCGACAAACACCCTTGGATTGTAACATGTTGACATTATCAGCTTACAGCGCGCGTTCCATCCATGGCAACGTCTTTTCACTGTGGCATAAGCACCCGAGTTACACGCAGCTGTTGAAGGTGTATACAGCGACGAAATATCGGTTCGATACTGAACTATCTACACTTAACCGATACAGCGCATTTATGTTTTTTCGTTTGAAGAAATCAACTGCGTTCGCCATATGGCCGACACAATTTAATTACCACGCGCTACTATTTTAAGTGTCACAGTAAAAATGTCAATGTTCTCGGCGCTACAAAGTTTTTATATGACTATTCGCCCGTGCTTTTCATGCCAGTTTTGAACTTTTTCCTTACACACGAAATACATTTTGTGGTTGTCCCTTTCACAGCAGCTTAACAACTCTTGTGTAATTAAGCCCTACATCAAATCAATGAGTGTTTTCATTTTGCTGAGAAAAAAATAGCGTTTATTCATAAAACTATTTACTCTGTGTGCGTACTTTGTCCCCATGACACATGGTCATAGTGTTTTTACGACCACACAATTTGAGCAAAATCGCCCCACCAGTTCTTTCAGTACTTTGATTTAACATGTAATCAATTGAATAATTATTACATCTGCTGTACATTAATTACTTCTGTATGAAACACAACCGAATTTCAAATATAAATTAATATTTACAGTACGTTTGTATATTCAATATTACAATTTTCGGGTTTGCGATTTTCCGGCGCTCACTGATGTGCTATTCCGTACGCTTCTTTTTAAATACAGTTTTGAATGCGCATTATAATAAACTGCAACCCAAGTGTCTTACCATGAACCCTCACATTTTACCAAAAGATAAAACAATACGATATATAAGGTACAACAAGTTCATCTGTTTGGGTTGTTAAAACCTAAACACTATCAAAAGGCAAACTCAACAGGCGCACTTATAACTGACTTAGGTCCCCCATGAGAGTTTGAAAATGGTCATTGACTTTGATATAAAACGCACCACTTATAAAGGTTATATGAAATAGTTTTTTTCATTTTGGAACAAAAATGACAGTGTATTCATACCTTACAATGCGCAAAGTTGTTTGTAATTATTTTGTATCGAAAGCGTATGTCAAATATAAATGTGTACTTTATTTTTGACATTTTATGCCAATAATTAAGAACATAAACATATATTTGAACGACCCACCATACTGGCTTAGCCGAGGCATGCCAGCTGTTTAGAAATACAAATGAGCCGCGTTCATGTGCGTAAAGTCTCGCCCCAGATTATCCTGTGCAGGCCGCACAGGCTAATCAGGGACGGTACATTCCGCCTAGACTGGATATGCGTTTAGTAGAGACTTCATTTAAAAGATTAAAAGAAACAATTCGTTATAGCGGAAAGTGTCCTCCCTGATAAGCCTGTGAGAACTGCAAATGCTAATCTGGGACGTCTCTACGCACATGCATTAAATTCAGTAAACCAATAAGAACGACTCAAATGTATCTCAAAATTGCACACAAGGCTATTCAATAACCTCTTTATTATAAACCTGTGACATTTGTAAGTGTTTTGCATTAATTTTGGCTATATTTATAACAACGTCAAGGCCGCGAAAGTGCGTGAGCGATTATGTCTGTAAATGAAGGTGTGTCCCGTTAGCTGTATACATTTTGTTTCTGGAGAAATATATGGGGTGATGGCTTACTACTAAACCATTTTTATTTGCAGATTTTTGATAGATCTAGTTTCAACAGCATATAGTTCTGTCGAATTTTCGTTTAGGATACATTCGGAGTTGGCTCGGAAATGATCGGTAGTTATTGTTTTAACTCAAATGACCGTCGAATACGAAATATAATGCTTGCGCGCGCGTTATACACGGTAGAAGATTCTGATCGTAATCACAAATGAAAAATCTGTGCCGAAAAATATTTCGATTTGATTGTCTTTAAATGTTTCAGACAATTTCGAGCTTTTCAAAATGTTAAATACTGATTATGTTATGATCCTTGGATCAAATTGACATATACAATTAAGCGCGCTCCATAATTAAGGAATCAACAACAATTCGCTCACGGTCTAAGCGTCTATTGTTATATCAAACCAGAGGGGATTGCCTTTGGAATGGTCGATTTTGTGTGTGTTAAAATTTGAACCACAATATAACCAGAACGTCAGAGATGCAAAATTACGGTCGTTAAAACAATTATATACAAATCTATAGCATAACACTTTAAACATTAACAAACTGATATACTATATGACATCTATAAATACTAAATACTGCATACAAGATAACATGAAAACAAAACTTTATTCGGAAAGACACTGGCAAATAACGATTAAAATGTCAAAGTCTGAAAATAAACTCGGCAACTTCTTTGCATCAACCATTCCAAGGCGATGGCCCCACTTTTATTCGTGTTCGTGCGTTTATTGTGTACATGTGTGTCTTGTCTAGAACATGTGTTCTATGCCTCGCTGTCTGGCACTTTGTTCCCTTTCCATAACTAAGAGACAGCATGTTATAATAAGGATTCTCTCCTGGTTTTGCAGCAGAAATTTTAGTTATATTGAGTTTATTTTATGTTACGTACGAACGTGCGTGTTTCTGATGACATGATGAAAACGAATGATTGAACGCATTTGTGAGATTTGATTGGATCTAGGTTCTAGTGTTTTCCTGCGATACTCTGTTTAATCCTTGGACAAATACGGTTTCCGGACCAAGTCTAACCCGCCAATATAGACGTTTGCATGTACGTCCGTCCGCACGGGCGTTCCTATAAAAGTGCCGTTTTTTTAAAATAGGCGTCTGAAAATAACGTGATAGCGCGTTGTTTTTAGACTGAATGATTTTACCATAAACATTTTTGAAAGAGATAGAGTTTATGTTATAACACCAAACGCTTCTGATAGGACCAAGTTCCCTAGAAATTCATGTCGTGGTAGAAGTCGCTGTGCTCGTCATCGGAAGTGTCTGAGGTGCGACCAGAACTGTCGGACATACACGAGTCAATCTCGAGAAGCTTCTCGATGACACGGAGCTCGTTCGAATCGTCGTGCAAGTCGCTGATGCTCCGGGTCAGCAAACGCTTAGGTGACTTCATCTTTTGCATTGTGACGCACTCGGCGTTTTGCAGCGTTTTGTGGATTTTAGAGTTGCGACAGCCCTTCGGTGAGTTCTGTGATGACTTTAAACCGTTATTCACCAACTGTTTTGGCTCAGATATGAACGGATGTAAGATTGTGTTCTTCGGAGTATGTTTCCGTCCGGGCTCGTTTGTGAGTGGAAAATGATTGAAATAATGCTTAGTGTTTTCGTAGTTTTCGCCAGTTCTAACATGTGACTGCGACCTACACAAATCGGACACTTCGGAATCATCCGCGTGTCTCTTAATGTTGTTGTTTGAGTTCTCCTTGCATGCGCACTCAGCGTTTTCACCAGACTGTCGCCTGGCTGATTTTGGCGAGTCTCTGTTGATGACGCGGAAGGCGCGGTTTTTGGATTTCAAGCGCGACACTTTGTTTCTCAGCAGCAATACCGCCTTGTCACGATATTTGATTTGCTCGGAAAGCTCCTGCTTCTGAAAGAATAGCAAACTTGTATATGAGCAAAAATATTTTTATTTTTTATTTTTTGTATGCCCTGAGGAAACTTTCAAACAAATACTTTTTATATGACTTTGTACTTTGTTTTTGTTCATTGTTAATTATGTTGTAACTTATTAGTTTAAACCTACTTTTTTAAAGATCGATGAATCGAATGCCTTGGGCTTACTGAAACGCTTTCGAGTCCGTTTCCGTTGTAATATCTTAACCTTCCAGTCAATAGGCGGCCACCATTTCCACTATTGTGAACAACTAATTCTATGTTACATACATGATAAGCTGAGAGGCTCATACAGTATCGTTATGGAAAGCGAACAACTCTGATCTCTGTTTATGAGAGGACAACAGGGTATTAATTGCATAGATTATTCATGTGTATTTACCTCCCTTTGATTTTTGATACTTGTATTTATCCCCCTTTCTCTCTCGTAAATAATATTTACCTTCCTTTGTTTCTCTACAATTGTCTTTACCTCCCGTTGTTTATTTACAATTGTATTTACCACCCTTTGTTTCTCGACTGTTGTATGTACCTCCCTTCGTTTCTCGGCAGGTGTATTTACCTCTCTTCTTTTTCTCGACAGTTGTAATTACCTCCCTCCGTGTGTCGACAGATGTATTTACCTCCTTTTGTGTCTAGACAATTGTATCTATTTTCCTTTATTTCTCGACACTTGTATTTACCTCCGACTGAAGGTCAGCTATCTTCTGCTTCGTTGACTGAAAAACACGAGCAATGTTTGCATCAGCATTCAACTTATAGCCATAGTATTATACTCGAATTGATTCTATTATTATTTCACTAACTTGTTCGCACTAATTGTTATTATTCGGTCATTAAACAACGCTTTGGTTTGATACGTAGCTTTTGCACCGCTCATAGTTTGCTTACTAAGAACCATAACTCGAAGTCGTTTAATGACTGCTAAACACTGATTTATATAAATTATTTCTGTCACAATTCAAGGAGAATTGTTAGTGCAGTTTGATCCTACCTGGCTGTCGAAGTGCCTGAGTTCGTTCAACACCGACCTCATCTCTCCCATCTCGACTTCTGCAAACAATCAGGATATAAATCATAGGACGTAACACTCACATCTGGTGAAAGCTCTTGCCTCGTGTATAATTGACTAATAGTACTTCACTTTCTTAGAATAGTTGATGTTACGAATATTTTTTAACATTCTAGATGCGACATTCCTAACACTCGTTTATGGACATCAGTCTGGAGTAGAAGTGAAACGCTTTTTTTGTAATATATTTATGGCAATCGTCAAACACAATACTATGTATTAATATGCATATTATACCTACATAATTTTTCAAAAATAAAACAAGTAAAACAATAAGCAATACAAAACAAACACAAATAAGAGTTCAAAAAGGTGACGTAATTGCGTGTATTCGTAAACCAAAAGTTGCATAAACGATGACGTCATTGAGTGTTTCAGTTAATTTTGTATTAATCACTTGTGACTACAAATGTGATGTCTTTGTGTCGCTATGGTAAAGTATCAGTAATGCCCTAGTAATCACACATTTGAAGTAACTTTGTATTGTTATTGATGTTGTATTTACCATTGTCGACCACATAATGGCGTCAATGCATAACTGTAAATGTTACTTTAAGTTACATTTAAGAACCACAAAGACAACTACATAACGGCACGTCATTACCACTTCCATTTTTAGTTTTTCGACCGAATCAGCAAATACATTCCTTTGGCCAAATACAAAACAAATATATACAAAGACGATCACACAAATTATCACATACGTCTTGCAGCGAGGAGTTTCTTGAAGTTATCGGACTTAATGACTTTGTAAAGCATGTCTTTCTTGCTTAACGACGGCGAGGAAAACACGTCACCGGAAGACTGGGACGCCGTGTCGGAATGAGGCCGACGGATTTCTTTCGTTTTCTCCATCCTGAATTTAACGCAAATGAGAGATGGATATACATGTACACAGCTTTGTACTGAGTAATTTCTATATGTATTCTAAACAATATTACCATAACAACTTCTAGCATGTAGTCAATACGACCAACCCGCTATTAAGATCATCAGGCGGTCGTATCGCAGGCTATATACGTTCATAAAATTTAAATTAATTTTTAGATGTTAGCTTTACATGTGTATGTACGACACGGATGCCAACACGTTTCTTTTTTCTAAAAACTCCAAATATTTCGAAACAAATACACCAAGATAGTCAGCTGCACAATTCACATGTTGATTAATGTGTCCCGAATGATATTCTTTGGGAACATCACTACGCTTTTGTCGAAAAATAAATGCAACAAGATACCAATGAGCGCAAATTCACGTGCTGAAAAATAAGTATGCTTATAAGGTTTCATTACTAGCATCAATACTCATCGTGTTACGCGTGACACAAATGCGAAAAAGATTGACGGAGGACAGTGCGCTCGACCTTTCGTGTTCTTGTCAGAGTTGCTGTCTCTGTTTGTTCTTAATCAAACTCATAGTAAAGGACTTAATTATTGAACTTTCAATTAACTACTTAGTATTTATTTGATTAATTGATTGTGTGCACAAAGTCGTTGTATACGGTAATATGCGTATGAATATGTTTATTAAGTGTCCACAATCCAACAATTATACTTGTTGAATACCACGCGGCACAAAATCCGACGGACGGACGGAAGGACGGACGGACGAACAAAGACAACTCTATTTAAGCATGTAAACCCTTGAAATTAGAACATACAGACAAACAACAAATGATACAGACTAAGAAATTTCATGGGTTTAAGCATATTTGCCACAGAAGCTTCAATAAAGGGTCTTTATTAAAACATAGCCTGATCAACACACTGCTTATACCATTCTTTCGCTCCCTGATAAAAACACTGCTCGAACCTTTCTTTCGCTCCCTGATAAACACACTGCACGTACCTTTCTTTCGCTCCATGATAAACACACTGCTCGTACCTTTCTTTTGCTCCCTGATAAACACACTGCTCGTATCTTTCTTTCGCTCCTGTTAAACACACTGCTCGTACCTTTCTTTCGCTCCCTTATAAACATATTTCTGATTCTTTTCTTTCGCTTCATCATAACCACACTGCTCGTACCTTTCATTCGCTCCCTTATAAACACACTGCTCGTACCTTTCTTTCGCTCCCTAATAAATATACTTCTGGTACCTTTCTTTCGCTCCCTGATGAACACACTGCTCATACCCTTCTTTCGCTCCCTGATAATCACACTGCTCGTACCTTTATTTCGCTCCCTTATAAACATACTTCTGGTACCTCTCTTTCGCTCCCTGATAAACACACTACTCGTACCTTTCTTTCGCTCTCTGATAAACACTTCTCGTACCTTTCTTTCGCTCTTTGATAAACATCTTCTGGAACCTTTCTTTCGCTCCCTGAGAAACGCACTGTTCGTATCTTTCTTTCGCTCTCTGATAAACACACTTCTTGTACCTTTCTTTCACTCCGTGATAAACATACTGCTCGTACCTTTCTTTCGCTCCCTGATAAACACACTGCTCGTACCTTTCTTTCGCTCCCTGATAAACACACTTCTTTCCCTGAAAACAAAACACACTTCCCTTACCTTTCTTTTGCATGCTGCTCCATGATCTGCTTTGCATTCGGGTATTCCACCAGGGCCTGTAAGAACGTAGACAAATATGACTTGTGTACACGGTGGGTATTTTTTTTACATGGCTTAATGTATTCGACCTTCTAGGATGTTAATCCGTTGTCGAAGAACTCTAAATACACTCTAAGATCCGCCAATCATGATCACGTGTTGCATTTTAAAATAAATACTGCGAATGCTAGGAATGCATGGACTATTATTCCGATTGCAAGCACCAGCTATTAATACATTTAAACGGGATATTTTAATTCTTAATAACAAATACTTGATTTACATAGTGCGTGTATTACTGTATGCTTACGTTGAATATGTGCACGTGGTTGTCTTGATAATTAATTATATAATGATGATGATGATTGTGGTGGTGATTATGGTGATGGTGATAATGAAGATGATAACGCTGATGATGATGATGATGATGATGGTGGTGGTGATTATGGTGATGGTGATAATGATGATGAAAATGATAATGATGATGATGATAATGATGATGATGATGATGATGATGATGATTATGATGATGATGATTATAATGATGATGATAATGATGATGATGATGATGATTATGATGATGATAATGATTATGATAATGATGATGATGATGATGCTGATGCTGATGATACTGATGCCGATTCCGATGCCGATGCTGCTGCTGCTGATGATGATGCTGATGATGATGATGATTATGACGACGCGCATGCTCAAACGCTGCTTTGGAAAACTCACCGACATGAGGTCCCGTCGTGAGAGTCGCAGGAGTTCCGAGTATCCGACCGCCCGCACGTCCGCCGTACGTCTGTAACGGAGTGGAAGTTTTACAAAGACTGCTGTTGTTTCGAGCAACAAGAATACTTGTATTTTTATTTTAATACATTTAACCCATTTATGCCTAGCGTCTAGAAAAAAGGCCTTGGCAAACAGCGTAGATCCAGATGAAACGCCGCATGATGCGGCGTCTCATCAGGGTCTGCGCTGTTTGCTTAAAGGAATTTCTGTAAGAAATATTCTAAATATAGAAATAAATATGAAAGACATCCCTAATTTTGGAATGTAATTCATAAAACAAAATGTTCAAGTATAAAGTGTCAATTAGTATTAGGTTAAAAACAAACCACGCAAATACCCAACATTTGTTTTTAAATAAACAGAACGTTAAATGTGAATTTAAAAAAAGTTATGTTCGTAATTTTGAAATAATACATCCACATCTTCATATACAAGCATATGAGGAACAAAGTCAGCGTTGTAAAGCTTGTCATAAACATCTCATAAAGAAATCTTGAATCTGCACACAGGTTTGGGAAATATAGTTCTGATTTTATTTAAAGAAATACCTATGAAATCCTGTTACACTCACTCACATTACTTCGCACGAGAACTTTAAATTAGTGTACATTGCACAATACACAACGATAAATTGAACATTGAATTTCGTAAACAAACAAGAATCTCAAACTCGAGGAATTGTAAGAAACAAACAGACTTGGCTATACTTTTTGGAAACGTGAAGTTATTTTCATAACATTTTCCTTAGATCAATCTGAGTGTGCTATACTAATATTTCGGGAAAAACACGGGTTTAAACATAAGGATGAATATTGCCGAACAACAGACGTTGGTGAAGAAGCAATTCGGAAATCGTCTTCCGGTACAGAGCTGTCCATGATGATCCGGAACAAGCACTGTACGTACCGTGGTTTGCAATTCTTTATAATTCAATACATTTAAGCAATTTATTTCAAGTGTAGGAACAATAAATCAGTCTAATTCAAACACATGCTTCCATGTACTAGTATACCGCGGCATGACCAGGTTCCGATCACGCTTTTCTTTTCTGTTTTCTGCCCCATAGCGCCGCAGTATGGTGTCACCCCTCAAAGGGTTTTATTTCCGATCGACACCAAAGTTCGGCGCTAGTACGTTTTTCGGGTAACGCACTGGGGTGTTGAACACAGAACTTGGTTTCATACTAGAATACGGTGTTTCGCTGCTAAATATTGATTTTCTGTGCAATTAATTACCAACAGCTAAAACACTTGCGACACGAATTGTAAATAACCCATTTAAGTAGCGATGCTGTCATCTATATGACATTTGGAAGTAATGAAAACGATCTTAACTCTTAAGTCGGAGTTATTTTGCGAAAGTCAAACACCAAATAAATGAACTTCGACACAAAAAGCTAATTATATTGATGTATAAGAACTCGTACCTGTTTTGAACCTCGTCTAGTTTAAGCAGGCTGATCTCACCGAAGTACGAACCGGACGAGAGCGTCGTCAGGTAGGTGCGCTTCCCGGTCACATTGTTCGGTACCAGAATCTGGCATGACAATAGTTCATAGCTTACGTACTTTTGTAGATATTGCCTACAACTGTTTTACTGTACATTTTTCAAATCTTAACGGGAATGAATCAATGTATATGCGAGATTGTGGCGCTTATTCAGTATTCCTTTGAAAACTATTGGGCGTTTTTAAAGCTAGTATATACGATTTCAATGCAACAATTTTATCCTCGGCAACTTAAACATGTGAGCGAGAAACTAAAATTAATTAATAATCTTGGTACCATTAATCAAATATTGCTAACTTCGGTGAAATTCATAGCGAGCAAGTTAACGCCGATAACGACACGTTTACTCGTGTTTGTTTTAGAAGCAACATTGATTCTATGTGTCATAACAACTAATCTGCACAGACTAAGAGAATTTCACAACACAGAACATGTCTATTGTACATGAAAGAGTTCGCAGCTGTAAAGCAGAAGTATTAACAGTTGTATAAAACTTCGCTTTCGTTTATTTTTCTGGTACTACTTTTTCTGAACTTAAGTCTTCTTTTGGACTCATCACCGTTTTATCTGTTTTGAGTATACAGTAATACGATCGTATATAAACCCGCTTTTAAATATATCGCCAGTAATTGTATCGATGCGGACCTGTACAATACGTGCACCCAATGCCCTATACGTTGTCAATTCATACCACAAACGAACAATCAAATTGTAATTATATACACGTGGTGGCTTACTAAGACTTATGAACGTTAAGCTGAGTCAACAATATCCGGCATAGTACAATTATAATGATGAATGTAAATCAATACCATTTAGTAGAGGCAGTTACAACCTTATTATGTAATCGGGTTTGTTACACTTTGCATTACGATTTGTTCTGGAGATGCATAACAATGATCTGGAGTGAGTACTACATGATGCTTATGTCTCAACAAACTGTTAACAAACAGAAATAAAATGTATATGTGTATTTACTTAACTTCATCGTGGTTCAGAAAGTTGTTTTTCAGTTGCTCTTGTGCATATTAAAGAAGTTAGTAATGCAATTGCAATTAAATCGAATTCGAATGTTCTGTTTAAAATTTGAAAAGCAATGCTATCAGATTAATTTTTATAAGCCCCGTCTAGTTCGATCTTGCCATAACACATTATACACTAGCCCCGTCTAGTTCGACCTGACCACGCCCACTTATGCACTGACACCATCACGCTCGACCTAACCACGCCCTACTATGCACTAGTCCCGTCTAGCTCGACCTTACTACGCCCCACTATGACATGTCCCGTATAGCTCGACCTAACCACGTCTAACTATGCACTAGTCCCGTCGAGCTCAACATTACCACGTCCCACTATGCACTAGCCCCGTCTTACTCGACCTAACCACGCATAAGTATGCACTAGCCCCGTCTAGCTCGACCTTACCACGCCCCACTATGCACTAGCCCCATCTAGCTCG
Source organism: Dreissena rostriformis (assembly GCA_007657795.1). NCBI lineage: Eukaryota > Metazoa > Mollusca > Bivalvia > Myida > Dreissenidae > Dreissena > Dreissena rostriformis. The sequence continues at coordinate 138,570 of VMBQ01001897.1, read as the reverse complement.
ACCTTACTACACCCCACTATGCACTAGCCCCGTCTAGCTCAACATTACCACGCCCCACTATGCACTAGCCCCATCAAGCTCGACCTTACTACGCACCACAATGCATTTAGCACACCTACCTCGACCTTGCCGTGGTTGACGATGTACATCTCCTTGCCGATCTCGCCCGTTCGGCAGATGTAGTCCCCCGGGGAGTAGACCTGGGGGCGGAGCTTGAGTACCAGCTCCCGAAGCAGCCCCTCCTCGCACTCCTCGAAAATCTTTACCTGAAACAACGGATCAGTGATAAAGCTGTATATTGCATAAAACATGTATGGTTTTGTTACAGTTGATGGATAGTATATATATTATTTATAAAGTAATTTTATTTCGGTTAACAGATACCAACTATTGATCTCAATATCATTATCGTCATGTCAACTACAATCTTTAATTTCATCACCACAACCACCACAACCAATAGCACAACCATCATGATCATTATCGTCATGGCAATTATCACATCACAATCATCATCAATAACATCATCACCATCATTATCATTAGGGCCGCCGCCACCGCCACTACTTCTACTTACCTTTTTGAGCGTCTCTAGATGCACGTTGATGGCGATCTCGGTACGCAGTCGGTCCGGAAGCATCTGCAGTAGGGATGGCTCGTCGATAGACTGGGTTCTGCAAAACATGTTGGGTTTATTTAAAGATACTATTGACAGGGTGTTTAAGAGGACATTATGATATGTTTCATGCCTCGCATGACACACTTTTTCTTAGTATTTTATCTGATTAGTTTTATCGCATATCAAATGTTTTAAACCATGTTTCACCAGATATCATGTGACACAGGCACACATTTTGTAAATTGTTTGTATCACATGTAAACAGAATGGAAAAAAAACTGTTTAAACTAAACAAGAGGATGTTGGTGTCCATAGTTACCTGTTCCACGTGTAGTCTGCCCATCTCTTCACGCGGTTCTGCAGTTTCTCGTCCACCTGGCGGTGCTGCAGGTACGACTTGATCTGGTCCATACTGCAAACAGACGACAGTTAGAATGCATAACGGCATTAATTAATAGATAATACAGTCAAGTCAAGTCAATCAATATTTATTTATAAAGTCGGGTATTTCAAACATGATAACACAAGCTCTGAAGAGCTTTTAAAGCCGACTTGAAGGAAGACAGAGGAATACGGTATTAAGAAAGTAGACAGGAATAGCTAAGTTACATCCGGAAATTAAACAGATTAGCTAAACAACTAACTGAAATCTTCAGAAACATTCACCAGACGTATGACCTCTGACGAAGTTAAAAACAAAGTGCACGAATATTCCTTATGTACTTTTCTATGAATTCAACATTCAGTATTATCATCTGACCTTTGACCTTCGATGACAATAAAAGTTCATGCATAAAAAATGGCACCAATGATTCTCTTTATCTGTAACGACTATGTTATGACAAAAACTTTCTGACTGATTTTACTTTGCGGTAAACGGACGTATACATGATCGAGAGGATGGACAGACACAAGGTAATCGATAGCTTGTTATGAATACTCGTGTTCGATATATAACGCGCTTGTCGATTGTTTTAAATATTTAGCAACATAAACTTAATGTTTGGCCTCTGATAAAAAACAAAAATAGTCCGATTTATATCTCACATCCCGTTTACAGATAAACGATTGTTTTCAAAGGAATCTCCGTTACTTTTTTATGTCCAGTTGTTTGCGGACTGACGGACGAATAGGCGGATTTATACCAAACGGACGGACGGCAACTTGTGTCACATCCGGTCAAACCACAGTAGAAAACATTAAGAAAAACATACCGCGATTGAAACTCGGTCCGAGTGGCGTTCATGTTGCTGATGACGTCACCGACGTTACCGACGACGGCGGCGAAAACGAAAACACCGATGAGGAACGTGAGGCCGGTGAAGACGAACTCCTGAAATATACAGGAAGTTGACGAATAACTGAGTGTTTCCGGGATTGGTCTTTGTGTAATTATATTTAGACGTATCTGTTAAATATAGGATTATATAAGCCAATGTCAACGTATGTCAATGTATGAACAATGTGATTGGCCAATACGGGTAATACGCAAGCGTTACAGAATAATATGATTTTAATGTATGCTCACACCTTAATTTGAGTTCATACCTCTCTTTGAATTACGCTAACTACCCATTATACCCTCTCCTTTACAAATGAATACCCGGATTATCCTACGTACAAGGTCTGTTTTTCTCCTTTAAAATGCCCGGATTATCCAACATACCGTCTGTTTCGCTCCTTTAAGAATGCCTTGATTATCGTACATACCAGGTCTGTTTCTCTCCTTTAAGAATGCCTGGATTATCCTACGAACCAGGTCTGTTTTTCTCCTTTAAGACTGTCCGGATTATCCTACAAACCTGGTGTGTTTTTTCCTTTAAGAATGCCCGGATTATCCTACGTACCAGGTCTGTTTCTCTCCTTTAAGAATGCCCGGATTATCCTTCATACCAGGTCTGTTTCTCTCCTTTAAGAATGCCCGGAGTATCCTACGTACCAGGTCTGTTTCTCTCCTGTAAGAATTCCCGGGTTATCATACGTACCAGGTCTGTTTCTCTCCTTTAAGAATGCCCGGATTATCCTACGTACCAGGTATGTTTCTCTCCTTTAAAAAATCCCGGATTATCTCACGTACCAGGTCTGTTTCTCTCCTTCAAGAATTCGTTGGTTATCCTACGTACCAGGTCTGTTTCTATCCTTTAAGAATGCCCGGATTATCCTACGTACCAGGTCTGTTTTTCTCCTTTAAGAATGCCCTGATTATCCTACGTACCAGGTCTGTTTCTATACTTTTGAATGCCCGGATTATCCTACGTACCAGGTCTGTTTCTCTCCTTTAAGAATACCCTGATTATCCTACGTACCAGGTTTGTTTCTCTCCTTTAAGAATGCTCGGATTATCCAACGTACCAGGTTTGTTTCTCTCCTTTAAGAATGTTCTGATTATCCTACGTACCAGGTAAGTTTCTATTCTTTAAGAATGCCCGGATTATCCTACGTACCAGGTCTGTTTTTCTCCTTTAAGAATGCCCAGATTTTCCTTCATACCAGGTCTGTTTATCTCTTTTAAGAATGCCCGGAGTATCCTACGCACCAGGTCTGTTTCTCTCCTGTAAGAATGCCCGGATTATCCTACGTACCAGGTCTGTTTCTCTTCTTTAAGAATGCCTGGGTTATCCTACGTACCAGGCCTGTTTCTCTCCTTTAAGAATGCCCTGATTAAAACTACATACCAGGTCTGTTTCTATCCTTAAAGAATGTCCGGATAATCCTACGTACCAGGTATGTTTCTCTCCATTACGAATGCTATGATTATTCTACGTACCAGGTCTGTTTCTATCCTTTAAGAATGTCCGGATTATCTTACGTACCAGGTCTGTTTCCGGATGTGGCCGCTCCCCGATGGTGGTGAGAGTCATCAGCGACCAGTACATGGCCCGGATGTATTTCCTGAAGAAGAAACGACAGTTGCATGTCAATCATTCGAAACGTGAGAAGTTTTGATGTAACATCTCTCGTGAGCACAACGTGCTTATATTGAGCTTTTGGGATACCAAGACGGCGGTCTATCCGTTTGTTATGTGTGTTTCTATTCGTCATTTGTTTTTCTGCAAACGAAGTCTTTCGAATTTGACGAAACTTACGAGAGATGTTGGTCTTCTATCAAACAGTCTTTAGATCACTCCGGTCCGTTGATTGATTAGGGTTCTAAGAAACGAAAACTTAAAAATATTCTACCTCTATAAACGCAAGACCCAGATAAGGTTTAATATTTCGTATGTAGCATCATCTTATGGTCCTCTAAAATGTTTGTTAAAATTCAAATTATTTCCTTGGGTCAAAATGACCACGCACCAGGGGTCACAAGTTTTACAAAGACCCTATATAAGGAACAACAGTTACAAATCCTCTTGTTTGAAACCAAAAATGCTAGATGCTTTCATATTGGTTACATATTTTTATCTAGAGGTCCTCTACATATTCAAAAGTAGCCTAAAATCAGGGGTCTTTAGTTATAAACCCCAAGCTACTTTTCGCAGGTGAGCGTCAAAGGATCTTCGTTGTCCTCTTGTTTTACAAACCATACGTCATAACAAGGGATATTTTGTAATAAATATGTTTAATGGTATGAGAACAATATAAGACTTTGACGAACAAGCTAAAATAAACATCAAACTGACAAATGAAACGATAAACATCCACTGTATTTGTATGTGCAATAATACACTCATATACACATGTATATCTAACCGTGTAGAATATGACAACCTAAATACCGCTTGAGAACCATATAATTGCTGCAAACCGGAAGTTAATGATGCGGTCATATATAGAAAATGAAAGATAACAATCCTCGTTTATATTGTAAGCTTGATTGATTTAATAGTACTACATACACGATGTAGAACTGAACCAATAAGCGGTATTTACGTGAATCCACGTTAACGCACCATCACGTTTTATGTAACATTGTATATAAAGTTTCGTTTTTTAAATACAAAACATAGAGTCCAACAGCCATTTAAGACTTTATGCGTTGTCTAGATTCCCCGGAAGTTCCGAACGGAAGTGTTACCTGGTAAAGCTGGCGTATTCCGGGCCGCTAGGGTAGACCCAGCTGTTGACCCCCAGTCCCTCGTGCTCGCTGACCAGGTAGTAGGCGCACCCCACCCAGTGGATCACCACCCACAGGTTCAATGATAGCTTGAACGCGCGTAGCAGGTTCGGGTTCCGAGTCCGGCTGTTAGAGATTACAGACATTCACTATAAAACCCGAATTTCCACAGATTTCGTAAATAAATAAATAATGTCTGACTATTGGTGTGTATCGGTCCTTAAACAACGATTAGAAATCGAATCAAGAAGGCGTGTTATCTAATTGTGTAATAACCATGTATTAGTACGACATACGACGAATTGTACAATGACCGACAAATGATGATGATGAGAATATTATTTCTATTCTGAAAGGATATAATGTCTTGTCTTCAATCGAATTCTTTGTTTTTCTAAAATACCACCATGAGCAACAACAAAATGGTAACAACCAGAATTTGTCGCAATAGGTACGAACATCCCCCACAGTAAGTCGTGATAAGTAACACGTTGTAGTAATCATGTTACAAAAATTATAAATCGAAAAAAGGGAGCATCACTTAAGCAATTTGTAACATATGATTATCATAACTGCACATACTGAAGTACATGTTATTCGAAACAAGTAATGCATGTTAACGTTAAAATTGTAGGAATACTTTGTCGGAAAAAATGACGACAATACATACATACGAACGGACATCTCCACAATGAGATATTAAATTGACTATAGTGGCTAACTAAGACAGTTGTTTGACTTAAACTAGTTACAGAAAAACGTTCGGAAGTCCTTTCGTCCAAGCTTGCAAAACCATAGTTAAATGACAGACATTCAGACACACAGACAGACCGACACAAATACCGACACACATACCGACAGACCGACACACATATCGACAGACCGACACACATATCGACAGACCGACCGACCGACCGACAGACAGACAGACAGACAAAAGACAGACAGACAGACAGACAGACAGACAGACAGACAGACAGACAGACAGACAGACAGACAGACAGACAGACA
>VMBQ01001897.1:117630-130808 GCA_007657795.1 Dreissena rostriformis | reverse complement strand
CTGCAATAACTAATTACTATATATAATAATGACCGCCATGTTGTAGATGACGACTAGAGTGACCAGGCTCTGAAACGGCGCATATATACTGCAATAACTAATTACTATATATAATGATGACCGCCATGTTGTAGATGACCACTAGAGTGACCAGGCTCTAAAACGACGCATATATACTGCAATAACTAATTACTATATATTATGATGACCGCCATGTTGTAGATGACCACTAGAGTGACCAGGCTCTTATTCGACGCATATATACTGCAATAATTAATTACTATATATAATGATGACCGCCATGTTGTAGATGACCACTAGAGTGACCAGACTCTGAAACAGCGAATATATACTGAAATAGCTAATTACTATATATTATGATGACCGCCATGTTGTAGATGACCGCTAGAGTGACCAGGCTCTGAAAAGGCGCATTCATGCTGCACTCACTAATTACTATATATAATGATGACCACCGTGTTGTAGATGACCACTAGAGTGACCAGGCTCTGAAAAGGCGCATTAATTCTGAACTTACTATTTAGTATAGATAACTTATTATGATTACATGATCATTTATTAACATAAGAAGAGCCTCAACAAGAACATATCATAAATAGTAGAAATCATTTATTCAAACAATAAGATAGTACCATCATCTATAACACCAGTATGGTAACATCAAAACATCAAAATATTATGATAAAATGTAAAATGACAGTATGATTATACTATGAAATATGAATGATAAACATGTTAACACTGGTATGATGACCACGATATTGACACTGACTGTAAAAGTGACCATGTTCTATAAGGATACCGGTTTGCACTGACTAAAATTCGTGTTGTATGTAGGCCCAAGATAAATAAAACGTTGATCTGCACAACAAAATGTTTATATAAACTAGTTTCGGTTTAGTTTCCGTCCTTACAACATTGTGTTATTAATGACGTTTTCATGTCACAAATTACAGGTATAATCAAAGTACTGAAAGTACTGGTGGGGCGATTTTGTTCAAATTTTGTGTTTTATAAACACTATACACCGTAGTGCCAACAATCACCTTTGTTGAATAAAACAGATGGAATTAATGAAGGGTGACAGATTGTCAACATAAAATATGATTTAGCTATTGGGGTTAAAAGTAAATGCTGCTTTTTAAAGCAAGTCATTGTCGTACGTGCCAATTCATAACTGCGAAACGTTGACAGAACAGATTGTCCATGAAAGAAATCCCTTAAATTCTCATGAAAATGAATACAATGAAGTTCAAATTCCAATAAAATCAGGCAAGACCAATATTGTTTGGACAACCCCTGAAATGCAAATACTAATTTAGACAACAGAGTAAGTCTCTTAAGCATTTTTATGGTTTGGTTCTTGCAAACCAAGATTTGAAACACTGGGATTGTACAAATAATTTGATGAGTGTAATGATATCTGCTTGGAAGATCAAGCCGGCATAAAAATAGTTAAAAATACACAGGCTTGCATGAGATATTAAGCTATCAACTATGCCCATCTCTGAAGTTCTAAACATATGTCCTTTTAAACAGAATTTCAGTTAGTCACAGCTAGATAGTTCACTTTAATATACAGGGGTTTTCCCGGCCACTTTGGGAAAAGGAGTCTGGTCAAACAGGAAAATTTGTATCGACAAAGTGGCCGACATAGTGGACCGAATTGGGATTTTTTATCAACAAATATTGGCACATCAAACCTTTATTTTTAATAAACAGCATTTGTTTTAACTTGAATTAATAGTCTGTTTACACAAAAGCATTATTATGTTTAACACATTATTTGTTTATTATAATTGATGAAAATAACTACTCACTCGCCTGTTTATTTCTCCATTTACGTTAAAATACTGCATCACAGTTTAATATCTAAGTTAAGTTTTGAGAAATGATCACATTATTTGATCTAAGTGCATTTGAATGGCATATAACAATGTGAAGTCTACAACGCTTATCCGAATGTTACTACATGCATGGCTTATAATAAGCTGCTGTGAAAGTGACAACCACAGCATGTATTTCGTGTGTAAAGCACGGGCGAATTGTCATATAAAAACTTTGTAGCGCAGAGAACATTGAGATGTTTACTTTGACAGTAAAACATGCAGCGCGTGGTAATTAAATTTTGTCGCCCATATCGCGAACGCAGTTGATTTTTTAAAAGGATGAACATAAATGCGCTGTATCGGTTGAGTGTAGATAGTTCAGTATTGAACCGATATTTCGTCGCTGTATACACCTTCCATGAGGACTTCGTGTAACTCGTGTGCTAATGCCACAGTAAAAAGACATTGCCATGGATGGAACGCGCGCTGTAAGCTGTTTGTGCGCTTTAATACTAAGACCATGCGATCGGAGCTTTTTTTCCGAATGCAGAATCTGGATGCAAAGTGGTTAATTGCAGTAACGGACTTTATTCTTCGGTAAACGTATATTATGTTACCTATGGGGCGAATTGCAGAGGGCAATCGACCCAAAAAACGATCTGTTGACTCTAAATGTATTTGTTTGTTACGTAAAAATATGCACTCATACATACAACTGAGACTTAAGAATTCTTAATGATTTTAAGAAAGTGTCCCAATGATTTTCTTACAATGCTTTGTGAAAAACAAATCAGGTGTTTCGCAGAATCTAAACTATGAACAGTGTGTCAATAATGCAATGCACATTTAGACAAATATTTAAATATGCTATTAGATGGCCGATACAAGTCTGTTCAAACTTGGATGTTTTCCTTTGGGAAACCCCGGTTATTGTTAGCCATGTACCCAATTATGAATATCTTCTGTCAAAACCAGATCTTGCGGGACTTCTCATGCGTGCATGAAGACTTAAAATTCGTAAGACGTCTTGAAATACTTACTCGGGGGATTAGGTCATGGCTAATTTTTCGATAAGAAGCTTGAACACGAAAAGATGCGTTTGTTTTGGTACAAAGTTGGATAAATTCTAAAAAAATTGTTCGAAATATAATATTTGTCGAAAATATTTTGTAAAAACGTTTATTGTTGAAATCTTAATTCAAATTAGAGAAAATGGATTAAAAAATAGCCTCATTAATATTACGCATGTAAAAGTGCAGAATAAATATGATGCAGAATAGAAAATCGGCGCATAATCAAATAACAGAGACGATACAAGTGGTAACAAGAGGTAATTCTTATGAAGAATTTAATGACGATGTCGTGTTATGTTGATAGTAAAACGGATTTTCAACGACATGTTAATGGCGATGTTGTAGCAGTGATACCGATCGCGACCATTATAACAATTGGGTTTAACTTATGATTGTTTGATGCTGTTATATTGGCTTTAATGATTATGTTGGTATTGATGATGCTGACGATGATGACGATGGTGATTATTACTATGGTGATGAAGACGGTGTTTATAACAATGCAATAAAATGATCAGAAAAGTGCTGCTGCTGCTGATGATGCTGATTTTGATGTTTAAACTACTTTGATGGTATCGATTATGGTTGACGGCTACGGTGAGGATGACGACGAGGGCGACCCCATGATGATGTAGACGACACGGATAATTTTGTAATGATAATCATGACGGCAACGACAATGGCGAGGGCTGTGATAATGCTGATGATATACCTACCAGCCAGTAGTACGTGATGCTTCCATCCGGGTCAAGGATGATGTCCGACAGGGTCAGGTCCTCTATCCGGTTGCTCTGCAACAGAAGTGAGTTGCGTTGAGAATGCGCAGTTCAAATAATACTGAAGAGGGGGAGCAAACGCGTCAGGATGTTTGGATGCTGTTTTAGTTAGTAGATGAGTATCGTCTAGTAAGGGACACAGCATGAATAAGCCTTTTTTCTCAAAGGAGCTTCATGAATCATTGTCAAATTTATATTGTTGTTTGAACATGTGAATTTAAAACAAAATCAGGTAATCAGGTTTACACATATCAACATTATGCTTTCATAACATACACAGACACGATAACCCACATCCACTAACACAGCGATAACTCCGTAAACACTTACAAATATTAAGGTGCTTTTACAGTAAACTTTATATCGTTGTATTATGTCATTATATTAACCTTATATTGGAATCCATTGACTATGGGATAACTTAATACCCCCGAAGTTCAATTTGGTCGCGTTCAAAGAAGAAAACGCAAACCCAGTATCAAAAAATGAAATTCCACATACGTATTGGATCGCATCGAATAGAAATAAGTAGATATCGAACGAACTTCGGTTGAGTATAATATCAGAATGCACATTTGACTTGGGCGATAGGTCGATCAGTTTGGGCTGTCAATTACAGAAGATGGGAACCGGATAATCGACAACATATATTTGTTTCGTGTTGGCGAATGACGATAACGAGGTTGTGATTAACAGTCGGAGAAAATGGATGTCAGAGATGGTATTAAGTAGTTTTTAAAGACATCACCAAATTGTTGAGCAATTACGTGTATTGATGCTCAGACATATATGACATCTTTTTTTCAAGCACGGAAACATAAACATACTGACCGCAATACACTTCTTTTTATTTCTAATAAACACATTGAGTTTATTAAACCTATTTTGATAGCTCAGAGATAACGGTTATGCTTTTGTATAACTATCGCATTGTCGTCTAGAACGCTAGTGAGACATCTGTATATCGTGGTTTTCTATAAATTGTTTGAATCTGTCATTACAGCGTTGAGGAATTGCAGCTAATTGTTTAAGTATAATTGAATGACCCGTATATTCTTTTTTAAGCTTGGTATATAATGTGTTAAAAAATAAAATTGTTGATTTTAGTGTAAGATCGTTAATATCATTTCACGAGAGGCCAAATAATATACTATCCACTAGCTACTATTATTACCTGATGCCTTATATACATGATAATTAATTTTTTTTTGCTATTTTCTCGTCGAAAAAGTAATGTTGCAATGTTTTCAACTGTTACCGGTGAATATTTCGAACTGTTGACCGGTCAATAGTTTGAACTGTTGCCCGCTCGAAATTTGATCAGGTAATAAAACAGTTATAGGCCGAGGACAACAGTTCCAAATGTCAGCCCTGATACCGCGGGACAACAGTTTTGACTGTTCACCAAGCATCCATGAAATAACTGTATACTCACGTATTGACCACCTAGAAAATAACACAAACAGTTTCTTATCATGTATTACTATCCCATATATACCTTCATTATAGTGACGCTTTATTCAGGAAAAAATGCACACTTGAACAGTATCAATATACATGCTGTCCTATTGTCCGTGCAAGCGACATATATTATCCAACTTATAGTATATTTGTTGCAGAATGCGATAACGACCGAGATTACTTAATACTTGAAAAAAAAACACGAAACAAAAACGTCGTTTTCCCAGCATACATTTTGATCGCAGTTAACTGTATGTCCTTGTTAATGGAAGGAAGATGGAACAATTGAACAAATAGATGCTGATTTGGTTTCTTTTGACATCAGAGGGCAAATCTTGATTGACTGGAATATCCGAAAGATTTCATTAAGAGAATGAATTAGCGATGCTTCTTCATTCGTGTCTGCGTCAAAAAGTGACAAAGGTAAACAACTCCTGGTGATATATTGCTTTTATATCAAATAAGACTCGTCTAGTAAAGAGAGTAAATATCTCAGTTAAGCATATACGCACAGAATAATTATATTTGAAGTAAAGATTTTGTGATTGCTGCCACTATACTGAACTTAGTCAGGACTGGTGATTAATGTGAATGAACCCCAATGTTAACATTCGGTAAAGCACGCGTACTGTAAGCAAGAGATCGCGGGTTCAAGTTCCAAACAGGCTGCACGCTTTTCACCAACCGGCGACACTCCTAAAGTCGGGCTTCCGCAAAACGTTTTTTTTTCGCCCAATTTATACAAAACAAGCATTATACCGGAAGTTCTTACCCTGGATGACGCTGAGCGCCAGATGCCCATCTCCCATTCAGGATTTTCCTCTTCTGGCGTATCGTCGGCAGCAGGTCTCGGAGCACCGACATCAACGGGTTCTGCGTTGTCGCCGCTTATGTCATCTTCATCGGCGTCTTGAGGCTGGCACTGAACCTCCGAACTTCCGGTGTTTCTGAAAGTGTAGAAAGAAGATAACCTAAATTTGTTTCGATTGTTGGGACGTTTTTATTCCAGCAATCGTACACTGTTTATGGCGGTAACAACCATAATGCAGACGATGGTATATTTTCAAACATCAAAATTCTACCATCTGGCTTCTATGCGTTGTTGAATCTATTTTATTGCACACAGTTACATTTTATTGATATGATTTTGTTAACGCTTAACATGAAGGTGTATTAGCAACTCACCAAAACAAACGAGAAAATTGTTAGGGAATTCTAGATAAATAAATAAATATACATGAATGATTATATGTTGTATGTGTTACTCAATAAACCATGCTTAACTTTAACCATTAATGGTCTATGTTTTAAAAATAAGACCCTTATGGTTAATGGTCATTTGAAAATCCCTCCCAAAATTATAATGACGTCATATATAATTAAAGTCTGAACGATAAACTAAAAAAACAATGCCTGTAATTTTGTCCAGCAGTTTAATGGCACTTTTCTTAATAAATTATCTAATGAAATGTGTTTTGATTTGCTGTTAGACACATACACGTTAATTTACAAAACAAAGCGTAAACAATTTGAGACCAGTATCGGACGCATTAAGACCGAATATTTTTTTTTCTGACAAAAGACAACATTTAAATGTCCACGTTTATCAGAGATTAGTTCTAAATAATGTTTAATTAAACAAACGTCTGGCGTCTCGCGTCTCGTTCACAATGTATACTAAAACTCATTTTTTCAATATCTATTCTGTATCTGCGATTATATTATTCATAGTCGCATTTCATTTAGATACAATATATGTAATAGACCATGTTTTGGGTTACATTCATCATACCAGCACGCATGCATACGTTGAGACGATCGGAGCTCACATTTATTCATGATCAGTATACACATACCAAATAAAACTGATCTGTATTTCAGAGAATGCCAGCTTTAACCCTGATTCAGAAAACTGGATAGTACACGTTTTATCTTGAACCTGAATTTCTCCATAAGCTCTTTTTACACAGACCAACTGGACATGTATTTCCTGATGCGACTGGCGTGAAATCTGCGTATCCTTTCCATTTAAGGTATTAAGAAGATAAATGGAGAACATATATTATAGCTATAACGTTACAGAAGGACCAATAATAGATCTGCAATAATAAAATATTCACACTAGCGTTTTATTTAGAAACCATACACTTAATATATCATGTGTTCGGTTACAATCATCATACAAGCACGCATGCACACGCTGAGGGGTAGGATGGGATCAGAGTTCACATTCATTAATGATCCGAAAAGAGCCTCGCTTTGGGAAAACGGTGCTTAATTCTTGCGTGTAAAGTGTCGTCTCAGAGGTAATCAGGGACGACACTCTGCGCCTTAACTGCATAATCGCTAAGAAGAGACTTCAGTTAAACGGAAACTACCATACAAGGGCAGGGCGTATGGCACATGCTAATCTGGGACGAAACTTTACGCGCATGTATTAAGCACCGTTTTCCCAGAGCGAGGCTCTAATTTTAATTGATCCGACTTTAGGAGAATGCCATCTTTACTCCTGATTCAGAAAATTTGAATAATGTTTTATATTGAACGCGAAAGTCAGCATTAGCTCTTTTTGAACTCCTTTACGGCTTTTGAAAGAACAAATGTAATGAGACAAAAATAGACCAATGATTTATAAGTATTTTCTAATGCGATGCGGATCATGTCGATTTAAGAGTTAAAGAAGATAAATGGGGTAAAAAAGATGAAGCTAGAGTGAAAGAACAATCGTTATGATTGTGCATCAAGGAACGAGTCAGTCATCTTAAGTTTGCAAAATGTTCCTCTTAAAGATGTTCAAATAAATAACTTAGACCCGCGTGTAATGCGTATGTTATCGATCGTGTCGTACTTGGAAATGTCGTACCCAACTTACGAGTGAAATGACTAGATCGGATAAATTGTTGATGCATCAAACTAATCATGATTCTGTGTAGGTAGTTTAAAGTTTAACCTTCAGTATGCTGTTATATTAAGGCAAATATAAAAAATGGCTACGAATGACAATGGTGGTGTATTGAAGACACAGTCATAGTACTAAACATAGTCAGAACGCTTGTTTAAAATATATATTATATTTTTGGGGTCAGAAAAGTCATATGTAATTCCCTTGTGATTTAAAACTCTGTTATGACTCTGTTATTTTAAACCCTGTTATGACTCTGTTATTTTAAACCCTGTTATGACTCTGTTATTTTAAACCCATCCACAAATCTGAACACATGCTTAATATCACATATCTCTCGACAAGTAATTCACAAAGTCCACGAGCACTTACATGTTCTGAAAATAAGTCTCAATACGCACGTGCGGCTTATCCACCGGATGTGACGTCATAAGTGCGCGCACACGGAACATGCCAATTATATCTGTACAATTTAAGACATAGACTAGCCTATCATTACGACAAACTACCACCGAAATTAATGAGGTTGGTAACATCAATAGTTCTTCACTCAATAGTAAATACCTTAAACCTTACGTTTCGTTATTTTCATATTGTTTTACATCATGTTAACCTGCGAGAAACTCCACAAATTGATGTCCGAACTGGTGTTAAACGCACATGTTGCCAGCAGCAGAAATACCTCAAAACAACAATATAAATAAATAATTAATGCAGCATGCATATCAGTATTGCTTATATCCGAGTATCTCTTCGGACAACCAATAATCTCGTTATGAATTAACACTAGTCATTTAGGCAAGACGCAACGTGTTTTATTCTACGCGATCTATTTTATTCGCCCACAATCAAACACACAATCTAGGTAACCTACAAAAAGGTAAAACAATCTTATGCAATATTCGATAGCCTTGGATGGTAATAAATGTCATAGTTTAATGATTTTAATTAAAACAAGGCTTGTCACCATAGGATGACATATGTCCCCATTTTCCACATTTTTTCTATACCTAAACGCAAAGTGTTTTTTCCACTTTCTTGATAAAACACAATCCTTTTTTTATCTTCCGAGCTGTTAGATCTAACATCATAAAATGTAGTGCTTTTGTGGTATTTTCCTTTACCCTCCGGAATCGGAAACAGATTGGCGTGTCAAGTCATTTTTTTTAATGTTCTTAAATATCTTTATAATTCTCAGCAATTTACCTTGTATGTCACATTTGAAACATTTATATAATGCTATACATAGTATATGTATATTCATAGTATAACATTTTCTTTCGCCACCTATTGTCGTCAGTTTAAACAGATGTCGCAACTCCAAACAACAGACGTGTTTTGCCATTCTTAAATCAGGGTCTACAATGCAAACACGGAGTGTGTAGCTTTATTGTAACGAATTGAATGCAAACAGAAGGAAAGTTATAGCATCCCTTTTGCGTTAATGATGGATTCCAATTGCACATACAACATACATACATATCTCACATACATACATATCTCACATACATACATTTCTCACATACATACAAATCTCACATACATACATATCTCACATACATACATATCCCACAAACAAACATATCTCACATACATACATATCTCGTATCATATGGGCTTATTTATCTGTCAACCATCAACTGTCTAAGCTTAGCCGCTTGCATACACATTAAACGATGTTAGTATGCCCAGTTCATATATGTTAACTTAAGAACATGGCGAAAACACACTTCAAAACATTTATTTGCAAGCGATAAAATAGTAAAACAATAAGTAGAACACTATCACTAACTTATATAACAAAATAACGAACATCCAAATGATGTTAGCTTTGTAACTATTAGAAAATCAATTATTTATGTATCATAAACCGTTCAATGCATGTATGAAAACAAGTATAACAGAGAACAGTAGGCAGTTTGTTTAAAAAACTTTCGCATAAGTAACATAATTTATTATCTTTAAAAAAAAATCATGCCTGTTTTTTACCCGGGTATAGTGCATTTATAATTGAACAACAAAATAACACACAATAAACAAGAAATAATGTGAATTGCTTAATTAAACACGCTAGTTGCTAATGTTTAGAACTGCACTGACTTACTCCAAACCATCATAACACAGTGGTAAAAAACTGAGTACTTTTTTACTTGTGGTAAGTTTACTTTTTTATCAACTAGTTTACATGTATTACATTTATTTTCCGTTGCCAGTAAGATTTTAATACAAACTTAATTTGCTCGTTTGTGAAATGAAAGTCGCGCTGAAGATAAACACATTTTTTTAAAGAAGCTGACATTATTCTCTTAAACAAATATGACCATAAATATTATTAAATCTGAATTGCATGAGTTTTTGTCCTTGAACTAATTTTTAAACATTACTAACAACTATAACATCAATGGCGAGAAGACTTCTGTCATCATAAAAAATAAGCTATTAAAACATCTTAAGTATATTAAATCACGTTAATTTATAAATAACACGTTAGTAATTACAGTAACTTACTGACATGCGAAATGTCGTCTGAACATGTGGAAGAAACATATGGTCGGCATTTAGCGAGCATGTGTTTTTCATGCTTCAAGAATCCACATTTCTTTATAGCTCCTTTTAATGCTTTGCGGTCAAACAATATGTTCAATATAGCGTTGTTAAACCGCCTCACTCTTTTGTCATTATTGTCGTACTTATTGGTTTTGTTTCTTCCAATAAATGATGCTGTACAGCGCAATGTGCTATATATCTATATATATATCAGTCATCGTTGTAATCGTATCATATTTCGTAATTTATGACTTTCACGATAACGGCCATTAGGTCCAAAACATAGAACTCAATGTGCATTACATTAAATATGCAATACTCCAATTAAAAAGTTGTTGGTGAAATAAATAATTCACGAGCTGTGGCCCCTGTAAGTCGATAAGGCTGATTCCGTCTTCTTATTTACATGTTTTGATCAATTTACTTCAAACATTCATTGTATTGTACTGTTATATCGTATGCTGCATGTATATATATACAATATTTCGATTTAAATTATTACACCTTCGACATAAAGACGAATGTGAAATTTAAGTAATTCGGGTGTCGTCTACTTATGCATTAACGGGGATTTATTTAACCAGAAGTTCACATATATCAACTAAAATACAATTCGGTAAAATAATACATTACGTGATTTTGCATTAATTTTTAATGGGTCAGCTTCGTTTGTACCCCAATACTAGCGTGTATTTCCAAAATGTATTACATTCCAGAGTGAGACTATCAATTAACTGCCTTTGTAATTTGAACTTGATGTATGATACGTCGAGTTCCATCGAGTCTGTAAAAATGTTGTTCCCTTATACATTACCAGTTATCTATGCACCTTCAAATGCATTCATAATACCAATGATTGGATCGGAAAAGAAATAAGCGAAAATATTGAAAAACAGTTAATGGTAAAAACATTGCATAATTTATGTTGAGAAAAGAACTAAGAATGCGACACATATCGGCAGTTCAAACAATTATGCCCGTTTAAATACCTAATATTGCAAGATTTAACGCCGTCTGATTCAAATCTTACGATAAACTCTATAATAGTTGTGTGATGCCAATATTATAATACTGCTATCGTGTATGGGTATAAAAGGGACCTGTTCGCTGTTTGATGAAATAACGATTCCCAAAATAAGTATCATTGATTAAAAAAATGATGCATACATTTTGTTTAAACAAGCTTATTATCATTCCTGACAAAGAAACAATATTTAAAAAAATGTAAATACCATCATTGCAAATCGGTACAATAATAAAGCGTTTGTAACGCTTTTTCTCGAAAAAATGGAAAAATACGTGTATTACTAACATAGCGTATATGTTTTACTGGTAACTATGAAAGCCAGAGTGGCTCAGTCGTAGCGCAAAAGCTTTTGCTGCCAGAGACCCCGGGTTCGATTCAAGGGAAGGCTATTTTTTATCAACTTTTGTCTTGCTATTATAATTGGTTAAGACTAATCGAACTATTACAGATTTGATACTAAACATATTTAAAGACATTCAAAAAATATGAACAACTGTGAACCAGTCCCTGTAAACACTACCATTCAACACTACCAAACGACGGACAGGTACTTTCTGGATGTATACCTTTTCGCACCGACTGCAGCTATCACCGGCGACCTAGGCTTGCTACAGTGTTACATGAGGCGGTTGCGTAGCGTGATACGCTTTTGTAACAAGCTGATGTCAATGATTGGTAAAGGGATCACAAAACGAATTATTAAAACAGACTATAATTCGAGCACGAATTACCGGTGTAGTGAGATTAAATCCATCATGTATGAACTTTATCTAAAGGTTAGTATCATGATACACGCGCAGTGGATTACCTTTTGTTAAGGCTAAACCACTCACGCACCATCGAAATAGTTGGCATGCTTCTGTTCAGTATTCACCGAAGAAAATATAGATGTTTAAAAAGAACATTTGAAACTGAAAACAATGTATTGTTGAACATTCATAACGTAGCTTGAAAGATCTATGGCACATTTTAAAAGCGGAATTCTCCAGCTACCAATTGAAAATAGTCTTTACGTAAATGAACCATTTTCTGGAAGCCGGTTATAACGCCATGAAATCGAAACAAATTAGATTCAGAAGAACATTTTATTCTAACATATATATATTGTTATGCCGTATAACAAAATAAAACAAAGGGTTATAAAAGTTTCTGTACTTTTACTTTCAGTTTCATAATTATGTTCATTATAACAAAAGCATATATCCAAATAGAGAATACTAGGTCGGTGCCGAATAAAGCGAAGTTTATTTTGCGAGGCTTAGAAAATCTGAGCCACGAGCCTTGGCGAGTGGTTCAGATTTTCGGGCCGAGCAAAATGAACTTCGCTTTATTCGGCACCGACCTAGTATTCGATTTATCCCATCAATATTCTATTTATCCTACATTTTTTTATAATTGATTTGTTTCTTATGCAATCAAAAATCAAAATCAGATAAAATTAACTGAATCTAACCTTGCGTAGTAATATTAAAATTGTGTGTGATCTTTCCCGATTACGCCACTCGAAATAGTCCTTAGGAATTCCACGCAAAAGCAGAGTAA
>VMBQ01001897.1:0-116359 GCA_007657795.1 Dreissena rostriformis | reverse complement strand
AAAATCAGCTTACTAGAACCCGCTGATAATATGCACATCTCCTCTTGGTAGTGAAGCTTCCCATAAAGTTTCATTGAATTCCGGTCATTAGTTGCTGAGAAAAAGCCCGGACAAGAAATGCACTATATGTACAGTTAATGGAAAATTTCAAAGGGTCATAACTCTGTGAAAAATCATCTGACTAGAACCCGCTAATAATATGCACATCTCCTCTTGGTAGTGAAGCTTCCCATAAAGTTTCATTGAATTTCGTCATTAGTTGCTGAGAAATAGCCCGGACAAGAATTGCACTATATATACAGTTAATGGAAAATTTCAAAAGGCCATAACTCTAAAAATCACCCGATCAGAACCGGCTGATAAAATGCACATCTCCTCTTGGTAGTGAAGCTTCCCGTAAAGTTAAATCGAATTCCGGTCATTAATTGCTGAGAAATAGCCCGGACAAAAATTGTGCACGGACGGACGCACGGACAGACGGACGGACAGAAGAAGCGGCGACTATATGCTTCCCCCCAAAAAATTTTGGGGGAGCATAAAAATGCAAAATAAACCTTTAGATACAACCTAAAATACTGCTGTATGCTAAATCAATATTAAAATGATTATTTAGAAACGGAAACTGACAATGTAGAGCATAACTATGCATGTCACATTAAGCATTAAAATTTATCGGGAGACGCTTACTATTTTTAATTCAAGACAAAACTTTTTAAAGTTATGGGTGATATATTGCATATAAACATCGTAAAGGTAAATTTAAAAATACTCAATATATGTGAACACAAATATGCTTGAAGTAATAAAATTATGTTTAATGCATGTTTCTCTTTTGTATTAAACTAAGACTTAAACTGGTTATTGAATACATATCAATATGCTTCAAGAAAAAAATCAAAAGCGTATACAAGTAACTTATAATACTAGGATATAGTGTTTACCGAAACAATAAAACAAGGCATGATAATTATTGATGTATTGTACAATCCTGCATTCTCATAAGTTTTCATAAATGAATGTCACAAACACATTTAATACAAAACTAGTAGTTGTTGTTTAAATCTAATTATATACTTGGGGCCAGTGTAAAACTTAAATATAGAAGCGGCGATTTGCATAGACCAGTGTTTAATTGAATATTTGCTTAACGCTATGCAACAACACAATGTGTTACATGTTTGTACTAAAACTGTATTAAAACCATGTTTTTCTATTAGCATATCTTGAAAAACATGATTCCAAATATACAAATTGAATGATTTGTTTTACATAAACATTTAAATATTGTTTACATTTCTAACATTGTTTCAACACCTACTTATTGGAAGCAAGCAGGCGATCAATTAAAGTAAAAACCATTCTGAGGCAACCACGAAAGTTCCTGTAAATGTAACACAGCAAATATCATTAAATTATCTAAACTTGTCGTAAACAAAATCATAGCACATACCTTGTTTTCCCACATATTATCATAAAATCCAGATTTTCTACAGATACCAACGAAATTAAATCACTTATTCTGCGTCTCTTCCAATACTCATGGTGGTATGTATTCTCACAGAAATTCAATGGGAATGTTGATCATTCAGAAAGCTGTTATGTGAAACTGCGACAGCTATGCCCATATATACATGTCAACATTCCGTTACACTGTAAGCATACTTTGTAGTCTTTATATAGGCTAATATTGTGATGGGACTTATTTTAAATCATTAATAAGGAAGTAGATTGTTGTCAAAATTATAATTCGATATATTGCTTAGAAAGTAATGCAAGTTTTTAATTCTCAATATTAGTGTATCAAGGGTTTATCGAAACCACGATTTTCTGTTTGCATACCGGAAGTTAAATACCTGTCAAATAATTTCAATCCAAGTAAAGGCAATCTTTTTCGAGAAGTATGTTTTTAAAAACTTAAAAACTGTATTTAAATTAAAATAACCTGCTACAAGTCTATACACAGTATGAACGAATTTATTAATCGTTCAAAGTGCAATAATTAGTATGAAAATATTAAATATATACACCTCGAATCTTATAAACCTAGTTAATATATACACAATAAGTATATTAAATAATATTTAAAAACATCCAAAATGTAGTCTGTACATATTGAAGAAACAGATTATTGGAATACTGCCATTATCTTGTGCTCCATGTATTCTCGCATCTGACAAAGTCGTTATAATGATGTGTTTAAATGTATTACTATAGCTATGATACTCTAAAGTACATGTCATTATCTGTCATTATCGACGTACTTTCCTGTTTCCGATAATTAAAGTGAATGAAGACGTTTATCAGAAATCAAATGACACTTAACGTATTTGCATTTATCACTCCCATACGGATATATTTAATTATTCGCACGTTTCATTCGAATGACAATTAGATCCTACGTATGGATAGCATAAACTATAATATTATATATATATATTATATTTTATTTTATAGTATAAATATAACACGATTGACAATTAAATACAAAACATAGAACACAAGATTGCGCAGTTAACATATGGTATGCAATTTATATACTTATTGAAACTAAACATTATTTACCATTTGTCGGTTTTTGTTTTCACATGCTATTTCTACATGTAATTTGCACATATGGTAAATATATCAACCCAGAAACCGCAGACATTGCATATAAATATGATGCACATGTAATATATAATCGAACACAAACAAGTATCGCTAACAGACAAGATATCAAGATTTGAATAGCTGTAATCCGGATCTACATATCTTAGAAAAACCCACCTAACCCATATGTAGACATAACGTTGACCAATTGTACGTCCAAATGTTGTTTTCATTCAAATAATTATAATTGATACGGTTTGATTTCGAATGAATTTTAAATGGGTATCCGTGGTTTAAACAAGACTAAGGGGTATTTCCAAAATATATCATATTCCGGAGTGAGAATATCAATTCACGTCCTTTGTAATTTGAATTTGATGTCTGTTACAGCGAGTTCCATCGAGAAGATAGAAGTAATGTCCACATATATACTACCATTTATCTATTTCCAGCTCGGTGTCTATACTAGCACTGATTGGATTACGAAATTTATTTAAAGAAAACAGCGGAGAACGTGACATGTCTTCAACATTAAGTGTAGTTAAAATATTCCTTTTGTTTATGTACTTACAAAACAAGATTTAAAATACTCGTATTCAGATCGTAAGTTTAACTTTCTTATATTTGAGTTATGGCAATATCAGATTACTGCGCACGGGGATTATAGAGATTCAAACACTACCCCTTTACTCTATCAAGCGACGGACAATGGATGTAAACAGCGCAATCCGGTTGTTTCTGGTTGTTTACCGCTGCGCACATACTTCAGCTATCACCGGCAACCGTGGCTGGCTACCGTGTACCACGAGACGGTGGCGTAACATTATACGCTATTGTAACAAGCTGATGTCAATGGACGGTAAATGGATCACACAACGAATAATTTTACCGGACTATAAATCGAGTACAAATAACGGGTGTAGTGGAATTTAATCCATCATGTGTGAACTTAATCTAACGGTTAGGTATCACGATACGCGCGCCGTGGATTTACATTAAGTTAAAGCTGAGCTACTCACGTACCATGGAATATTTGGTCTGGAATTAACCAAAATTAACAAAAAACAGGTTGTTAAAACGCAAATTTAAAACAGAAAACTATGTATTGTTGAACTTGTCAAAATGTGAAAGGCCTTTGGCTCAATTTTGAAGCAGAATTCTCTCTCTACGAATTTAAACTTGCCGCTACATAATTAAACCTCTTTCTGAACGTCTGTCAACGCTGTGTATTCGAAACGAAGTAGAGTTTGAAGAACATTCTCTGATAACATACGATTTATATAAACAGTTGAGACAAGAAATGTTTGGTAAACAATGAATTCTTAGTTATGTCCAGGAACGGTAAACTATAACTAGTATACAAAGACCATACTCGAAAAATCGCCAAATTCCTTGATAAAACATGCATAATTAGGCGAAAAGACTATACATGTCTAACTAAATGTGACTATACCTATATAGAAATATAGTTTATGTTTAAAAAATATGACTTCTAGTGTGCATACATTTGGAACCGTACCATCTTTGGTTTTATCATATTCACGATGTAATATTTCACAATATGTTAATGAGTATTGACTTATAGATCCATTAGGCCAGTTGTTGACTTTACGTTGTACTGAATTATGTGTAAATATAATTAATAAAAGTACACCTATCTGTATATTGCCCCTGAAGGCTGTTATGAAATGGCGATTCGCTTATGATTAATATATTGTTATGGTATATGGTTAGTATATTGTATGAAATACATTACCGCGGTTCACATTACATACGAAAAATCTTCTACCAGCATTGTACGAAAAACACTAAGTAGACTCATATGTGTTACTTCTATTTCAATGTCACTTATATATCTCGCAAAATTCAATTCGGTAAACATAAAATATAGGTAGACATAGGACAAGCAAATTATTCGCTTTGCAAACCTTTGTCAGAGAACACGGGAACACATATAACCACTCTTAACAATAATAACTGAATCTGATTGTTAATATGCATGTGTGCTACTTTGTTTTGGAATTTGGAATGCAGATGGATTCGAAATCCAATTCGAAAAATGAATGAAACTTAACTTAGATCCTTATGTACATATATGTGCTTTCATCTTTTAAGTATTCAAGTGCATTGTGTAACTTAAGAATGCCGTATTCAACTTCATTTTAGTTTGTTTTTTAACGGAGAAAATAGTAGCTGAAAACAATCTCATATTTCTGTAAACAGTGCGAACAAGCGACTTACGAGCATGAGGAGTGTCGTCTGATCATCCTAAAGAATCCAGTGGACGGCATTTTGAGTTGCAATAATAGGATCTCTTTACTAGAGTTTGTCTATACAAACTCAATATTTGTCGTGTTAACTGCACTATCCAACAATTTGATTCATTTATTGTCGCATTAACTGCACTATCTAACAATTTGATTCATTAATTGTCGTATTAACTCTACTATCCAACAATTTGCTTCAATAATTGTCGCTTTTTCTTCACTATCCAACAATTTGATTCAATAATTGTCGTTTTTACTGCACTATCTAACACTTTCCTTCGAAATTGTGGTATTTACTGCACTATCCAACAATTTGCTTCAATACTGTTGTCGTATTTACTGCACTATACAACAATTTGATTCAATAATTGTTTTATTTACTGCACTATCCAATAATTTGCTGCAATAGTTGTCGTATTTACTTCACTATCCAACGACGTGCTGCAGAGCAAGTTTCGCAAAACAGATCCATACAATAAATGAATTAAATACATGTTTTCCATATATCCGTCACCAATAGAAAAATATTTGAAATTATTAATAATATGTAATAATTTGTGCAGACTTTCAAATAATTTTTAAACTATGTCTGTAAAAAACACTCCGTTAAACAAACATTTATCACATTTTATTTTCATTTGTTGATTCAGCTAGATTAATCCGGTTGTGTCTGAAAGAAATTACGATAGCTAACCTTTTATTAAAAAAACATACCTAAATACTTTGTTAAATTATAGTAGAACATATAATTTTATATTATTCAATTAATCCATTGATATAGGGTTATTAAAACCCCAAAGACCTCAAAAGAATAGAGACCATCGTCACATATAATCTTAATCTGATTTAATTACAACAGCATTACATTGACAACAACTCGCCATCAATGTAAGTGAATTGACTACGCCACTTTTTTTATAAATAGACGCGAATCTACCCGCCTCACTTCTTGAGTTCACCTTCATGGATCAGCGCATGACTTGCACAGTATGTTGACTACATAAACGGCTCAAATGACCGTTTTAATTTACCCTGAGGACTGATGCAACGATTAAATTATTAACCATAGACTACTTAAGTGTCCAAATTTAATAATAATGACGTGGTTTAGCGTGGTAACAACTGAACAATACAAGATCGCAACACTCATAAGAAACTTTCTTAATGAAACATGCCTACTTTTGACAATCAAGAAAAGTTTTGGTAGTCAGATTTATTGTGGGAACAACAATACTATTCACTTTGCCTTGCAATACAGAAACGATTAAAAAAACACAAAGCGAAAACTGTGCTGCAAACTATAAATGAACAACACGTGACTTAACATATTTCAAAAGTGTGCTTAATTAAACTTTACAATACAACCTCAAATACTGCTATATCCTAAAGACATATTGAAATTACTCTTAAGAAATGGAAAATTACGATGAAGTGCATGCGTATGCATGTACGTATAGACAATTTATCGAAAGGCACTTATTATCAAAATTTAAGACAAAACCTTTGCAGTCATGGTTGCTATACTGCACATTCAAATCTGTTGTTGTAGGTAAATTAAAAAGTACCCAATATACTTGAACACATATGCTTTAAGTAATAACATTATTTGTTTAGGCAGGTTCCTCTTATGTTTTACAACACGTTATACTGGTTGTTGAGTTAATAGGTATATGCTTCAAATAAATATCAAAAGCATTAAAATGTTACTCATATACTAAGAGGATATAGTTTTTACCGAAACAAAAAATAAGACTTGATATGCAGTGTACAATCATGCGGTCATTTAGAAATATAAATGCACTTTTATATAAATCAAATCACCTTTTTTACAGCACATGAACTTTCATAATGTTTAATATGTGAAAGACATAAACCCATTAAATACAAAATAGTAGTTTTGTTTAAAGGTTAAGTTATAGCGGGAGCCAATGTACAAATTAAATATAGAAGCAGCAATGTGCATCGACCAGTTTACAATTAAATAGTTGCTGACACTATGCATCAACCACAATTTGTTACATTTTTGTACTAAAATTGTATCCTTACTATTTTTTTTTCTTTCTTATAGCTAGGCACTTGAAAAACAAGAATCCAAATAGATCAATTTAATAACAATAATTAAGATAAAGTTTGATGCATAATGTTTATTAAAGTTCACGCTAACGTCGATATGTAATAGAATATAATTGTATGCATTTTACATTGATATTAGTTGCATGGAACTTTGTTTTTTTTACGTTTACAAAACGCGTTTTTTTCGAATAAATACATTTTTTTACTGCAAACACCGATGTTTTTCAGCGAAATAATTAATTTTCGCATTATGAAATTAAACAACAAAATTACTAGTAACCAATTGCTGATAGTTAATTGTCAGCGCGTAAAGAAACGTATATGCCATCATTATATCATTGGTATACTGACTAGAATAATTTACCAAAAAAAGATGAAGTTTAGAACAATCAATGCCCTGCGTTACCCACTACAAGTAATCTTTGCTATGAGATAACTGGTTTCAAAAGCAAAGCCAGTGGATTCCAATATTTGTTATAATTATTTAAAAAATTAAGACATGGTCATTTGCGATAAAAAATTGGCTATATTTAAGACAAAAGCTAAAGGTAATGTTGTTTGAATACCGCCAAATACATAATTTTGTATGTAAATAAGCGTACATACAATTTAATCCGATATGAGTACGAGACATTCGGGGTCCACACATGTAAAGTGCATGCTGCTTCAAATACATAGTCAACAGTAGTAATGAAAAAAAAAAAAACTTAAATACTAGAATCCGATAGGTATATGAGAGAACATAGATTTTCAAATTTATTTAAATGTACTCACAAGTGGGCATCAAATCGTCAGCACATGAATCACTATTTTTGTGATGTGACTGCTACTTACAGGTGAATTATGTCTGCACTAATTGACAAGAGGTAATGCGGAGAATATGACATGAGGAACAATTGACATATTGTTTAAAGTTCCTACGACAAATACAAAATGTATCACGTACATATATCGACTTTAAAACAGGATACAATTTACTTAATATAGCTAAATGGTGAAACTCCAGAAACATAACAAGGTCATGAATTCTTGTCCGAAAGTCTTATATTTAAAGCAAATAATCAATACGCTTTACAACACAACATACTAACTACAATACGACATTAAAAAAAAAAAAACATGACCAAAACTAGGTTACCGCTTTGGAACCGTCAATACAAATAATTAAGTTTATAAACCAGTTTAAGGGGTCCGAAACCTTATATTTATCACAGAATAAAAATCAAAACATGAAAGAGTATATAAACAGTATCCTCTTAGCACCGCTATTCAATTAAAAACAATAAATATAGAAATACTAAACAACTATTTAATTACCCAATGATTAATAAACACCAGAAGAATATACTTCAAATTTGTGAGGCACAATTAAATTTGAAGCATTGCTTTAGGCGATTCTTCGCATAGTTACATCATTTATTGACATCTTATTTTTTTATATGAGACTAGATGTGGATTAAATACATTGTTCAGTGAAACTACTACGTATTATACAGGATAATTATGTATTATACATGCATATGGATTTTTCATGTGCAAATCAACAGCGCTTAAATGTGTATATAATAGATGGTCATACTATGTACGTAAGCATTCAAATGTTGTTTACATTTCTAGCATTGTTTCAACCATTACTAATTGGAAGCAAGGAGGCGATCAATTAAGGTAGCAACCATATGTGGCAACCGCGACAGTTGCTGTAAATGTAACACATAATATATCATTATATTATCTACAATTCTCATCAAATATATACATAACACATACATTGTTTCCCCACATATTCCTATTAAATCCAGATCGTCTAAAGACACCAACGAACTGAAAGCGTGGTTGCCAATACTCATATTGGAATTCTTTCTCGAAGAATATCTATGGAAATATTAAGCATTCGGAAAGCTGATGAGTGAAATTGCTTCAACTATGCCCATATATGAATGTTGACATTTCTTATCAATGTCTTTGTATAAGCTGATTATGTAGGGCCTATTTACAATGTAAATAAGGAAGTGGCAATTTGTCAATATTATACGAGATATTGATTTGAAAGTCATCCGTCGTTTATAATTTTCAATATTAGTGTATTCAGGTTTTATCAAATCCCCGATTTTCTGTATACCGGGAAGTTTACTATGTGTCACATAACGTTAATCCAAGTCAATTAAATCGTTTTCGATATTTTTATTTCAAAACGAATTGAACTTAAAACAACCTTTTACAAGTTAATAAAAATGAAGAGATGAACTTTCTATTCGTTTCACGGAAAGTAATACACAAAATTTAATCAATATATATATATATTATGTTAATGTCTTTTAGCAACTCTATGATTTATTTTCTTACATATTAGTTAAGAGTTTTCGTTTCATAGCATTAATGATGTTAAGTTTTATTGCTTTATGAAGTGTTCTGTATTGTATACGCGATTTATCACTTGGATCCGATTTCAAGTCATCACAGATGTGATAGTCGTTTTCGTATATACCGTTATCCGGTAAATAACTCATATATCGAGGAGTTTTTAAATACTTCGTGTAATTGCATTCGTCAATAGCAATATCAATATACAATAAAAAGAACTTCTGAAAGCCAATTATCCCTCGGTATATAATGTCTTGATAAAACGGATATTAGTGTGTAATGTGACGGTAATGTGAAAATACTCAGCTCATACCGGGGATTGAACCCACGTCCTCCAGAGTGGTAGTCAGACACTTTAACCATGTCGCGAAAGAGCTAGCACACAAGCAAGGCTGTTAGAAGTGACCTTATTTCACTACACTCCTCCCCCTTTTAATGCTTCAAGGCCCAGACACGCCCGCTACAGCATGTCTTGCATCCGAATGGCCCTCCCAGAAACCATTACACAACTCAGACCCATTCATCCCGCATTCACAGTTTCATTTTGCCTCGTCGCCATTTATGTGAAAATACTGTGCTCAGACCGGGGATTGAACCCACAACCTCCAGAGTGGTAGTCAGACACTTTTACCATGTCGCTAAAGAGCTAGCCCAACAGCAAGGCTAATGGAAGTGACCTTATTTCACTACAACAGGACGCACAACCAAAATACTATTGTTTTCATTCATTTATGAAACATACTATTATTATTAAGGTAAAGATACACTAATAACACTAAAATACAATGAACTTTCAATAGTATTGACTATACATTATCTTCACACCTCAAACTCATTGTTGTACAACATACAACTAGTGCAGCAATATACGTGTTTTTGTTAATTGAATGAAAAATAAAGCAAAACAACGCTTACGGTATATTACCCTAACTATTTCCAATGTAATTGTATGCATGTCCACTTTGCATAAACTTAATTATATTACCTATCTATCATCAATAACAATCCTACGGTCGTTGATTACACATGTAAAGGGTTCAGATAGCAGCTTTACCACGTGAGACATTCTAGGCCAATTATACATTTTTTTTTAAATGTTTAAAGATTGATTTGTATTTATACTCGTGAATGAAATGTTTTACTATCTTATACATAGATCAAGAAGCAGCTTCACATGTGTAGGAAGTGCTTATATTTTTCAAAGTTAATAATTTTAAACCAGCTAGCATGTTTAATTGTAAGAAACGATGTTTACGTTTTTATTTATTCATTATGCATTTGACAAAATATAAACAAGTGGATGTTATAAAAACTATAAAATAATATAACTTATTACAACATCATAACATTAAAAAAACTGATCGACGCTGTTAATGGCATCGGGTAAATGAATATTATTACCACCAAGCTTAAATGCGTGCCTAATAACTCAGCAAAATATGACATTTCGATAATTGGTATAATGTCGAGAATGTATCACAAAATTGCGATCAACCATAAATGCGCTCTATGATCGATGAAAAGGCCCTGAGGATGAATGAGGTTTATCTGCAATATAGTCCAATATGTGTAATGATTATGTCAGCAAGCCGAGAAAATGAATTCTGGGCTCAAAATAGTTCAGCTATATTTTTGGTTTCATCGAAAAGCAAGACAAATTTAAAATATCGTTGACATTATATATCTGAATGTACTACTTACAAATAGCATTTTTGTGGTATATCAGACTTGTTTGGTTTAGTGTAAAAGTGTTATTCCTGTTTTAAACCAATTCATATGCTGTGTTTTTTTCCGTAAAAAAATATTACTGAATACAACAACCATGGACAAACGGCATTGTGTTTAATGTTAAACTAATAGTAGTGTCCCCATATTTTTTAACTTTCAACCAATTTACCATAATCCAGAAACATTAAGGTAAGAATATAATAGCAGACACAAGCCATATATTATGGTTAGTTCAACGTATTAACCTAGTTACTATGTCAGAAACGCTTACCGGATGAAACACGCATTCGTTTGTTCCAGACATTTAAATGTGTATTAACAAATCAAGAAGAAAGTGATTAACTTGGAAACAAATACAAATCAATGTAAAATGATAACATTAAAAAATCTGGCTTCATTAATTTTTCTTTATCTGAAGAAAAAAAGACAAAACAGGAAAAGTATGTACTGTTGATTAAAAACATTATATCAATATATAAACTACGTTTAGCCTAAATATATCCGGATATATTTTATGAAACTCTCAGGAAACACATGCAAAGCTTAATGTTATTTTGGAATGATTCCTTTCAAAAAGTTATAAAATATTTTTTTCAGAATTTTTAAATGTATTAAAGTAACTTACACGTGGGCGTCATGTCGTCTGCACATGTTCAAGAAGCAAACTGTCGGCATAGTTATATCTCCTTCACGCTATCTCCATGACTCACTTATCACGTAAAACATCAACCATACTAGACAACGATATCCCTAGGAATATTGTCATTCTTTGTCATTATCACTATACTGTAAATTTCGCGTCTGCGCACTGGTACATACATCCTCATTATTTTCAACCATTGTGTCTTACCCTGGCGTGTTTATGTACTTTAAATATTGGACGCGTCTGCTAAATAGGGACATTAGTCATGAAGTGGACAAACGATTTTGAGCCACTAATACGGTTTACTTAAATTATAATTATTTAAAACATGCTTTTATTTTCGTACCGGACGTTTATATCTTTGTGTTGTATTGTACATAAAACCACCAATGCTTTGTATTGACCGTTCCAAGGCGGCGATCCGAGTTTTGATAATTTTAATTTTTAGTTGATGGTCTGTTATAATTGTAGTTGATAAGAACACGAATGCCTATCCTGAAAAAGTATATGGAGTTTCATGCTTTGCTATATTAATACAACGGTTGAGTGTAGCTGTGTAGGGGCAGTATAACTTATCCCCGTACTTTCATTTTCTGTCTGCCTATGCACATTTAAGTGATAGGTTCGGCTAGCCCTTACACCGGTTTAAACTCACAATTGTTTGCATAAACCGTTCAAAGGCAGCGATCGCAGTTTTGTTCATTTGATGTTTTCAGTTGTGTTCTATTATAAGAACACGAATTTCTATCCTGATACAGTTTCTGGAATTTCATTGATTGCTATATCAACAGCAAATATTGTTGAACAATATCAGTTATGTGTGTTTAACTATCGAAACGTCCGTTCTAAGGTTGTGATCTTGGCCTTGCTATTGCGACATCTTATAGTGTTTTACATGGGGATTTCGGAAGGATCACCAATTGGACGTGTCAAGCGTCATAGATGACAACCAGACATGTTGTGGATGAAATTCTTCAGGGACACTGCCATCAGGCATTTACTTGGCCGCGTATTCAAAACTAAAAATCACAAAAATCGTTCACATGTTTTAACCAAAAGAAATCCATGTGTGGACTTAATACACATGAAGTGAAAACTATACAGAAAATTTAAATGTACACCTTATAACCAAGTATTATATTTACAAAGGTATTATAATGACACGCATTAGGTTAAACACTTTTAACAGGTGAAACAATTTATTTTATTGGGATTGATGTCAAAGTTTGTTCAGATCCGCTGTTGTGTATGCATATTTAGAAAATTAAAACACATTAGTAGTACCCTATATTATTGTTCTTACTTTTCAAAAATTGTAATAACACATCAATTGTTATTGAAAATATTATATCAAAATATGGATACAAAGTATTTGTTTGTTGTATAGATTGGGTACTGCACTTCCAAATAAATATGTAATACTACTATTTGACTTAAAGGAACATTAGAGAATTAAAATCCAAAATATTTATCAACTTGTGAATGCTACATATATTAAATATTATTATATCATACATTTAATAATAATAATAATAATAATTATTAAATGATAAATATAATAAAACAAATCTATAATTGTTAATATTGATTTCGAGAGTTATTTATAAAGTCGGAGTTAAGTCAAAATCAGGTGTAACACGTTTTGTTTTACCGAAAATTTATATAATTTTATTTTTTTGTGTTAATGATCATTTTATTGACTATTCGCAAATATATTATACAATTTTTATTTACGTCAGTCTCCTTGAGCGTCCGTCAGTCCTCTCAGAGGACCAATTAACCTACACGAGGGACTGGAGAACAAATCCAGAATATTCGCCCGCACGGCCAGTACAATATTCAGGATAAATACCAGTCTGTAGTTGACGGGCCAGTAAATTGGAACTGTGAAGAATAATAGTTACGAGAATACCACAACAGCCAGTAATAGTTGGGGAGTCGCAGAGACTTATTCACGCGATTATAATAACTTCGATGCATGTGTCGGAATATGTGAGCAGAATGCTGACATTTTTTAACACTGTGTCACACTTTAGACCATCTCTTTATGAACCATCGACCTGTTGACGGTATAGACAACTATTTCTTATTGTCTACATAATATTGTCGTATTTCCAAAACATTATTTTCAATAGCTCCCTGTTCAGACGCCG
This sequence comes from Dreissena rostriformis, assembly GCA_007657795.1. Classification (NCBI taxonomy): domain Eukaryota; kingdom Metazoa; phylum Mollusca; class Bivalvia; order Myida; family Dreissenidae; genus Dreissena; species Dreissena rostriformis. Next base: position 102,545 of record VMBQ01001897.1, on the reverse strand, counting down.
AAATGGTAAAACCATTAAGGCAACATTTGCGTTCGCGTATAATACCTATGTCAACAGATTGTGGCGTGATTATGCAATTGCTTTTTAAATGTTATTTTGTAGATTTTGAATTTAACGCAGACTTAATATTATCAGCTTATCATTAAAGGCTCACATGCTAATCGGAGAAAGTAATTTGTGGTCCAAAAATAGTTTCTTTACATAAACACATTATTTGTTCAACGTTGTCTGATGTTTGATGTTGCGCTAGTGTTTAATTTACCACAATCAATTATTGTGGATAAGAAATACTATTGCAATACGGTACCATATGTTTAAGTAAAAACATCTGCATTTTTTTTAATGGAACTACTTTAAAAACTGACGTTGGTCTATTCAAGTACGCTTATGATTTACCTTTCAAAATCAGCTTTGATCATTTTTGACACTTATTCTATTTTTGTGTACATGTATCTTGAAGATAAAAATGTAAAAGGGATAGAATACAATCATTGAACACGTCATACTTAAAAATATATGCACGTGGAATAAAAATGTCTTTACGATTACAAATACAAAGTGTTCTCTGAACACAGAGGCTGAACTGATAATTAAAAGGATGGAGTTAGATAGGATGTATGAGAAGTCACACTGGCTGTTGAGAATGGACTTCCGGTCGGTGTTCAAACAGCTTCCGACAAACATACAAGTTGTAATATACATTAAAATGCATCGTTGTTTGTACGCCATTTAATAACGGTTTGAAGTGCATGTGCGCATGAATTCAAGCAGAAGGGACCGTATTAGCATACGAACGACACATTGTTTATAAGCCGATGAACACACATAAAAGTGAGTTTGATTTTTTGACTTTTAAATATTGTGTTTCAATTTCAATAACAGCTATATTTTACTGAGGTGATCTCTAGATAAGCACCTGCTTTCAGTTTGTTTATTTTGAAGTTTTACACGGCAATTGCTATTTGTCTATAGAACTTTTGAAGCAATACTGCTGCAGCTTCTGGAGTTTCACTTCTTCATATGGTATTGGTTGTATAAAAATATAAACGTTTATGTTATTTGTATACAGAATAAGCAACGTGCATGTTATTTGTATACAGAACTAACAACGTTCATGTTATTTGTCTACAAAACTAACAACGTTCATGTAATTTGTATACAGAAAAAGCAACGTTCATGTTATTTGTCCACAGAACTAACAACGTTCATGTTATTTGTCTACAGAACTAACAACGTTCATGTTATTTGTATAGAGAGCTTACAACGTACATGTTATTTTTCTATAGAACTAACAACGCATATTGATATCTCAACAGAACGTACAATATACATGTTATTTGTCTATGGAACTAGCTACGGCCTTCTTATTTGTCTATATAACTAAAAACGTATATGTTATTCATCTACGGACCTTACAATGTGCATGCTAATTTCTATGTTATTTTTTAATAGAACTTACAGCGTATATGTACTGTGTATATCTAACAATGACATGGTTTTTTTCTATAGAACTTACAACAAATATGTTATTGTTTTGTTGAACAAACAATGTTATTTATTTATAGAATTTACAAATTATATGTAATCTGTATATATGACTAAACACGTACATTTTATTTATCTCTACAACTAACAAGGTGCATGTTGTTTGTGAATTGAACATTAAAAACGAATAACATATACGAATACGCAATATTGATTAATTACAATAACAGTGTTTGTTATGAACAATAATTTGTTTTGGTCTGTTGACTTTTGACAAAATAACTTAACTATGTGTGTTTCATACAATCACGATAAAAATTCCACTACTTTTTTACTAAGAATTGATATATGAACTTTAAATCAATATAAAGACAGCTTTGTAAATGAAATTTGAGCGTTTGTCTGCAATATTAAAGTTGGTATGTATACGTCAAACGTGGTGATTTCATGAATGCTACATAGACACGACACGGGCAAGAATATTGAAAACGCATTACCTCATTAATCGTCTGTTGTGGTATGTGACAAGTAATAAAGCAATAAAGTAATAAATACAATATATAGTTAATGCAGCAAACGTGTGGTCGGATATTTTTGCTCTTGTGAATTGATGTAAGTATATAATGCATACAGTCCAATAAACAAATGTGTTCATGTGTTATGGTTTGCTTTACGCTTTAAAGTATGTTGTGAGCTGTGAACAAAACAGAATATAATAACTTTCACAGTTCACTCTATATTAGTTATTAGTATTTTATCAATTTATTTCGTAATATTAAGTAGCTATGTAAAACAGAAAAGAACGACATGTATTACAAACGTATCAATATAACGTGCTTCTTTACGAAGCAATATGAAAAACAATAGTACCATAAGAAAACAACATCTTGGAATCGAATTTAAGTCAGTCGAAACAGTTCCTTATTTACAAAATGACTTTAATTGTCAATGTTTAAAAACACTTTTACGAACGGAACAATATACATGATCATCGCCATGTAATGCTTTACCATTTCGGTCGAAAAGTACATATAAACACTGCAGCTAAATATATGATTTGTATTGTCATACAATTTAAATGGCAGTAACATATTTAACATCGTGGTAATACATCTATCACTGTAATTCAAACATTACTACGGTGACAATTTGTACCAAAATTTAAAAGTTCTAAAAACATATTTTTTAGATCAGAATACACAATTTCTATTTTTAAATAGATACAAAATAGCTAAATTGTTGCTATTTTGAGAAGTATATAATTTGAAAAAAGTTGTGCCATTAGTCAAACAGACTTTGTCCTTCTATCTAGTAAGGATAAAGAACATGCGGTGTAACTTCACGGCAATTTTAACATTTCATGACTGATTAAATTATTGCGACAATTATATTTAACTGTCGAATTTAGTTTGAGCTATGTGTCGTTCTTTTTACCCTTGTGGGTAGGCATATGGTTTACCCCGTGGATATAACCATATGTCGCTTTTATAATAAAGTTGATATAGATATATACGTCAATGCCAATGCGTTTTTTTTTATTTTAAAGAAAATGTCTGTCTGTATTGACATACTGCTGCTCTCAACAACAAAAATGCGAGTGACAATGAGGAATTCTTAAGCAAACCACAATGTTTATGCTGCCTATGGTATGTGCACAAAAACGGATATATACATGAACTATATAATTTAATCATTTCACCATAATTAAGCCTAGCCTTGTTAAAGGTGTTTTTTTAATGAATGTGCGTAAAGTGTCGTCCAAGATTAGCTTGTGCAGTCCGCACAAGCTAGTCAGGGACGACACTTTCGACTTGTATGATATTTATCGTTTACAGAAAGTTTCTTCTTAGCAAAAATCCAGTTTAGGCGGAAAGTGTCGTCCCTGATTAGCCTGTGCGGACTGCCCGGGCTAATCTGGGACGACACTTTACGCACTTGCACTAAACCTCCTTTTCAAAGAGCGAGGCTCGATTCTATTTTTCTACTAACTTACATCGCACGGAAGTGATGTCTACATAGAGCGAAGAAATGAACTGACGGCATCCTAATAAAGTCCACCAACAAATGGTAATCCTGTAGTCTCGAAAACAATATTCTATTATATGCCAATGTGCTCCGGCGTTTACGTTCAGAATCAAATAGCAAAATATTTCAGTGAGGACAAATTTCAACAGTAGAACTCTGTTACCACGAGCATCGCTTTCAAACTTAAACTGATGTGTATGTTCATCGTCTATAAAGCAACAAAGCGTTGAGAAAATATGCGAACTAATAACACTGCTTGAGGTGATTGCCCATGAGAAATACATACCATATGAACCAATGCATTTGTATTCAGTTTATTGGCCTGATGCGGGTCATATAAGTTACCTGTCTAACGATGCACAAATTTCAATCTGCATTCATAATATGTTGAAGAATGAATTTCCAGGTAACGAGGGAGAAGTTATATTGCATTAATGACCAATTTCCCTTGACGATGCACGAAACATAGCAATGTGGTCACCGCGTTGGAACTGTCATTTCTAACCATTGAGGCATGTGTTAATTTGTTAACTGGCAATTAAAAAGTAAAAACAACCTTCTAACTAGGATCGTCAATAATTTGAAACAGTTATGTCGTTCCGATGCTTGTTATCAAACCTCTCGGGCTACGCCCTCGTGGTTTAATTCCTACGCATCGGAACGACATAACTGTTTCAATAACCAACGCTTGTACATTAGAATGAGAAGGGAGCTTACCGTGGATTATTACCCCGATATAACAACGGTTGATAAGTATGACGTCACTTTGATTGCCCTCGCACTGTTTATGAATAAAGTCGTCGTAAGTTGATTTTCATTGTTGTGGTGACGTCACGTTTTCACGGAAAAGTGGAGGAAGTAAGGTTAATATAGTTATCATTTATAACCTTTAAATCGCGGATGAACTTTTAATAAAATCGTGTCAGAATCGAAATAATCGACGGGTAACCGTTAATTATTGTGGTAAAAACCAACGGTATGTCGTTTCGATGCTTGTTATCAAACCTATCGGTCTACGTCCTCGTGGTTTAATTCGTACGCATCGGAACTCCATATCGTTGGTTATTACCGCAATAACTAACGGTTACCCGTCGATTATTTCTTAAATATACGACCTTTAAATTAATATAAATGCAGATATAAATGAACTCTAAGCTTAAAGGCCGTATAAAGGTGACGATCCGTAATTATTTTCCGACTTTTTTTTCCATATTTTATTTATAAAGNGTAGTGATCTAATAAGTAACTTTCTGCTGGTAAAAAGTTGTTTAAAATAGAATTAAAATTGAATTTTCTTTCGGCTATTTTTAGCATACGTCACCGCTTGAGGCTACACACCACGTTAGTTGCAAAGTTGTAAACATTTCTTCCAATTATGAAACAGGTATATCTTCCGTAATTCCTGACAACGTTGCACCTAAGCTGTGTTATTAGCATTTTTTTGCAAGAGAAACTGAAATCCGGTAAAAATTAGATCAGTTTATATACATAAAAATTGGATTTGTCACCTTTATAGGGCCTTTAAGTCATCTATATTGAAGATTTGTTTGTAGATATTAAATGATGCGACTTCTAAATTACTGCCTTAAAACTTCAAAAGCAAGAATATATTATTAACTTTTTAAATGTATTTTATGGTACGTGACAAGTAATACATACAATATATATTTAATGCAACACACGCATGGTCAGATATATTTACTCTTGTGAATTGATGCAAATATAGAATACATGAAATCCATCGAACATATCAGTCAAGAATTACGCTTTGTTATATGCTATATTGTATATTGTGAGCTGTGAACAAAGCAGAACATAAACACTATGCCAGTTCACTGGGTATTACTATTGGTATATTATCAGTTTATTTCGAACTGTTCAGTAGCTATGCTTCACAGACAGGAACACGATATATTGCAAATTTAGCAATATATGCATTTTTATTCAGAAATATTAAACACAAGAGTCAAGCTGGAAAACAACATCCCAGAATCGAATGCTTGTCAGTCAATTATGAAAACCACAGCACATAAAATACCATTGTAACTTTATATAGCGTTAATTTTCATTAGGTAAAATAAAAGTTATGGAAATTACATTTAATTGGAAGAAAACAAATCCTTATTTACGAAATTACTGTTAATGTCTTTGAGAACACTCACTGTGTACGAACTTATCCATTTACATGATATCATGACGTACCGGTTCGGTCGACAAGTACATGTATGCACAGAGGCTCAATATATAATATGACTATTGTTATACAATTGTTTTGGAAGTAACATATTTAAAATGCGGCTATACATTTATCGCTGTTGTTATATTTATAAATATAATAACGGTTGCACTTTATTCCAACATTTGCAAAATATGCTAGTCCTAAAAAACACATGTTACGATCTGAATATAACTTAACATTTCCATCATAAAATTGATGTTATAATGAAAAAAAGGCTAGTAAATAATTTCTCTTTTCAGAACTGTATATTATGTAAAATGTTGTAACATTAGTCAAACAGTCTTTGAGCTTATATCTATATGGGGTATAAGAAAAAAACTGCGGTTGTATTTTTTACTGTCACATTTCATGAATGTTGTTACAAATACGCCAATGTCAATGCGGGTTTCTGTATCTTCAAGAGTAATGTGCGAGACAGAAGCAATGTCTTCAAGATTGGGTCTGTATTAACATGCTGCTGCGTTAAACAACCAAACTGTGAGTGAAAATGACTAATTCTACAAACATGTTCGGTATGTGTTATAAAGAAGCATACATATAAAATTGAACTATATAAATGTAGCATTAAACTATCCTTATATTTTTCTAATAACTTACAATGCTCGAAAATGTTTCCGACAGAGTGCGAAGAAATTGACTGACGGCATCCCAGTAAAGTCCTCCAACAAATGGTAATCCTGCAGTCTCGAAAACAAGTTCCTCTTGTATGCCGATGAAATCTAGGACTAATAGCGGTAACATTAGCAATATGTTACCACGAAGGCTGTTTTCAACCTTAATCTGATGTTATGCTAATCGTCTTTACATCATAAAAGTGTTGAAAAAATTATGCGAACTAATATAACACTGCTTGGAAGTTATTTCCCATGAGAAACAGACACAAAACGAACCACTGCATTTCTGTTCAGTTTATTGGCGTGAGGCGGGTCATATTAGTTACGTGTATAATGATGAAATAATGTCAATATGTATAAAGTATAGTTTAAATAATGAATCTCTTCCTATGGGGGAAGACGTATTGCATAAGTGACCAATTTGCCTATGAAGATGCACGAAACATCGCACTGACTGAAAATGTGCTCACCACCTGGGAACGCTAAATGCAAAGCATTTGGTCATGTATTAATTTGTTAGCTTGAAGTTAAAAAAGTGAAATCATCCTGATATACAGAATCGTAAATAATTTGAAACAATTATTAAGAATCATTTTGTCCTTTATTTTTTGAATACAAACATTATACACGCATTCGTTGTTTTTATAGTCAAGCACAATATTTACTAACATCGAATGAAGGTAATTTTACTTTCGACTATTAGTACATTTTTGCTAATTATAATACATGTATTTATATGTTAACGAGTTAACGTGTTGCACTGTGTATATCTAGTCGACCATAAGTACCTTAGTTTGATACCTCTGCACTAAAGAAGACACGTGAATATTCAGAGCTACTTATAGCTACTTATAGCAATGTTATTGTACGTTATAGCTTTCTATGTGTTACAAAAATGCGTTTTATCGATTTAGAATGGATTCGACTGATCTCTGACAAGCGAGGGCAGAACATATTTATTACGGGTCCATATTTCCTAACTGTAAAAGCATGAACTTCACAGTGGTTAAATGCGTTATTTATATGCTTGACAAACTTGAGCTATTTCTTGATGATGTACTTCGTGTTTCGTGTGAAAATAGCGACATATCATATAATATATATAATAAGGATTTTCATTACAGCAGTATTTGCTACGTGTAATCGAATAGAAGGCGAATGGTTGAATGGTATAATGCCTGTCAGAAAAACCTTAAAGTTGCATATTCGAGTCCCTACATTTTAACTTGTTTTTTGTTTCACCGAGAAATTTTATTTATTTTTGTTTAATTTTATATGAGCATTTACTTATTTAGTTGTAAATACATTATTAAACTATAAATCATGTCAGCCTCCCTTGAACGTCCGTCAGTCGTCTGAGAGAGCCACTAAACCTACAAAAGGGGGACAGGAAAACAAATCCAGAATACTCGCGCGTATGGCCAGTGAAACATTCAGGCTAAGAACTTGTTTGTAGTTGACGGGCAGTAAATTGGAATTTGGGAGAATAATAGTTACGCGATGACCAGACTGTGTGGCCAGTAATAGTGTGGGATGTCGCAGAGACCTATTCACGTGATTGGTATTACGTCGATGCCCATTCTCAGTGGAATGCTGACATAATTTTACACTGTGTCAAACTTTAGACCATATCTTTCTCTTCCAGTATATAAAACCAGTTCGTATTGACCACACATAATTGTTTTTATGTTCATAACAATATTTGTACAGTTCCTATGCAGGCGCCAAAATGGTATAACCATAAAGGCAACATTTGTTTTCGTGCATAATTCCCAAATCGACAGATGGTAGCGTGATTATGCAATTACTTTGTGAATGGTATTTTGTAGCATTATACGAAGAATAAATAACATAAGCTGGTCATTAAGGCCTTATATTCTAATCGGAGTAAGTAGCGTGTGGTCCAAACATAATTTATCAACATTTAAATATCATTTGTTTGACGTTGTCTAATGTTCGATTTGAGCTCGTATATATCATTAAAGCATTAAATATACCAGGATCAAACATTGCGTATACGTAATAAGTTTATTTAAACTATCTGCATTTACTATACCATTACGTTAAAACCTGACGCTCTGACGGTTGTTCTATTCAAGTATGTTCCTTATTTATCTTTCAATGTCATCTTTTAACATGTTTGACACCAACACTTGTGCATGTGCATCTTGAAGTTAAAAATGCAAACGAAATAGGCAAACTCATATTAAAACACTTCATATTGCAATTTAATTCATTTACCCGATGTATTTGCACCTGGTATTGAAATGTCTAAGCGATAACATTATGAAGAGTTCTCTGAACACAGTATGTACTGTTAATCAAAAGGATGTGGTTAGATCGGAACTATGGGAAGTCCATCTGGCTCTTTGAATAGACTTTCGGTTGATGTGCAAACAACTTCCGGCACACAGACGACCTATATTATATATAAAAAAGCATCGTTGTTTTTACGCCATTTACACATTATTTAAAGTGCATATGCGCATATATGTAAGCAGAAGAGCGCATGTGTTAGCCTGCGAACGACAAATTATTAAAAAACGCCCGTGAACACACACGCAAACAAGTTCGCTTTAATAACTTCGCAAATATTTTTTTTCAATTTAAATAGAAGCAATATTTTTCTCAGGTACTCTCTTGATAGGAACATTTCACATTGTTTGTCGGGAGTGTAACAACGAACATTTTATTAGTCTACCGAACTAGCGACGTGTATGATATTTGTCCACATAACTAGCGACGTATATTTTATTTGTCTACAGAACTAACAATTTACGTGCTGTTTTTTTCTATAGAAATAACAACGTACATGTTATTCGTCTATAGAACTCATAACGTGTGTTATATTTTTCAATAGCACGGCCGGTACAATATTCAGGATAAATACCAATTTGTAGTTGACGGGCCAGTAAATTGGAATTTTGGAGAATAATAGTTACGAGATTACAAAAACATTGTAGCCAGTAATAGTTTGGGACTGTCGTGGAGACTTATTCGCGTGATTGGAATTACTTCGATGCATGTGTCGGAATATGTGAGCAGAGTGCTAACATTATTTAACACTGTGTCACATTATAGATCATCTCTTAATGACTCATCGATCCGCTTAGAGTATACACAACTTTCCTTATTGTCTACATAGTCTTGTTCTTATTTCCAAAACAAAATTTTTAACAGCTGACTGTGTAGAAGCAAAAATGTTATAACAATTAAGGCAACATTTGTGCCATAATATTTATGTCGGCAGATGGTGGCGTGATTACGCAATAGTTTTTTGAAGGGTATTTTGTGGAATTATACATAGAAACAATAACATAAGTTGGTCATTAAGGGTTCTCTTGCTAATCGGATAAAGTAATTTGTTGTCCAAACATAGTTTCGTAACATACAGACATTATTTGTTCTCTGTTATCTGATGCTTAATGGTGCTCTCGTATATATCACTAAAGCGTCAAATATATCACGATACAGTATTTGTTTATATAACGTATAATGTACAATCAATTTATCTATACAACTAACAATGTCAATGTTATTTGACAATGGACCAAAATCACCGAATATCCTAAAATAATACGCACTATTCACTAATTACAACTGATTTGCGTTGTATGTACAATAGTTTGTTTCGTTCTGTGGACCTATGACAAACTTACTAAATTTGGGTTTCCATACTACCAGGATAATACGATAACCATTTCGCCACTGATTTTACTATTAATTTATATACGACCTTTAAATTAATATAAATACAGCGTTGTAAATGAAATTTAAGCGTTAGTCTGCTGTATTGAAGATTGGCATGGAGATTTCAAACGTGAAGTCGTCATAATTACCGCCTTAAAATTACACTAGCATGGATATTGAAAACGCTTTAACTTATGGAATGTTTTTAGTGGTAAGTAATATATACAATATATATATATTGAATGCAACAAAACGTGTGGTCGCATATATTTTTTCTTATGAATTACTGTAAATATATAATAAATGCAATCAAATTAACGTATCAGTCACGTGGTATTGTTTGCTATACGCTGTTACGCATGGTGTCAGCTGTGAACAAAACAGAACATAACAACTATGACGAATTGATTGTATATTAATTATTAGTATTTAGGCAGTTTATTTCGGACTTTTAAGTAGCTTCTCTAAGAAGAAAGGAATAATATGTATTTATGTTATGCAAATTAGGTAATACACAATTTTTATAAAAAGTAAAACTAGAAAACAACATCCAAGAATCGATTGTATGTCAATCAATGTTTAAAACCACAGCCCATAACATACGATTGTAACTCTATAGAGCATTAATTGAAATTAGGTCCACTAACGTGATGGCAATACATTTAATTGGCGAAAAATGTGCCTTATTTGCAAAATTACTGTTACTGTCTTTGTTAAGAAACACTTTACGGAGGGAACATTTTACACGATCCTCACCATAGATGTACATATATTGAGAGCAGATAAATATAGATATTACAATTGTTATAAAATGGTAATGGTATTAACATATTTATAACAAGGTTATACATTTATCATTGTGGTTATATTTGTAAATATAACTTCGGTTACAGTTTTTACCAACATTTACAAAATATGAAAGTCATGACAAATACATATTTCGTTTGTAATATAACTCTACATTTCCATCTTAAAATTGATTTTCCATGAAAAACAGTTATCTAAATGTTTGCTTTTTAAGAGAAAAATGCGGTTGAATTTTTACGTCACATTTACCGGATGGTATTCATTATTACGGCAATAATATTTTATTAATGTAAACGCGATCAAAAATCTATAACAACAGTCATTTTTATTCAGTTCAATTTACCGCATTTTTTTCTCCTTTGGTACGGCATATCGTTTTCATCGTGGGTTTTAACATCTGTATTTTTTAAAGAAGTCGAGATACAATCGCCAATGTCAATGCGTTTTTTTTTTTTTTTTTCAAAGACTAAGGTGTCAGAAACAAGCGATTTAAAAAAAAATGTGTATGCTATAAACAAAAAATGCGAGTGACAATGATGAGTTCTAAAAAAAAAAGAATTGTCATGAATATGTTCGGTATGTGCAATAAAGAGGCATACGAATATAACTGAAAAAAATAAATATAATTAAATGTTGCTCTGACAAAAAGGGGTTTAATGCATTTGTGTAAAGTGTCGTCGCAGTTTAGCCTGTGCAGCCCGCACAGGCTGATCAGGGACGACACTTTCCGCCTAAACAAGATTTTTGCTAAAAAGAGACTTTCTGTAAACGAAAAATATCATAAAAGCGGAAAGTGTCGCCTATGATTAGTCTGTGCGGATTGCACGGGCTAATCTAGGACGACACTTAACGCACTTGAATTACACCTCCTTTTCAAAGAGCTACGCTCGATTCTATTTTTCTACTTAACTTACATTGCCCGGAAGTGTTGTCTACAAAGAGCGAAGAAATTGATTGACGGCATCCTAATAAAGTCCTCCACCAAATGGTAATCCTGCTGTCTCGAAAACAATATCCTAGTATATGCTGATGTTTTCGTTCAGAAACGAATAGCAAAATATTTCAGTGAGGACAAATATCAACAGTAGCAATCTGTTACCGCGAGCATCGCTTTCAAAACTGATCTTAATGTTCATCGTCTATAAAGCAACAAAGCGTTGAGAAAATTATGCTAACTTATAACACTGCTTGAGGTGATTTCCCATGAGAAATATAAACCATACGAACCAATGCATTTGTATTAAGTTTATTGGCCTGACGCGGGTCATATTAGTTACCTGCCTAATGATGCACACATTTCAATCTGCAATCATTATATGTTGAAGAATAAATCTCCAGGTAACGTTGGAGAAGTTGTATTGCATTAATGACCAATTTCCCTTGACGATGCACGAAACATAGCAATGTGGTCACCGCGTGGGAACTGTCATTTTAAAACATTGGGGCATGTGTTATTTGTTAACTGGCAATTAACAAGTAAAAACAACCTGCTTACCATGATCGTCAATAATTTGAAACAGTTATTTAGAAATAAGTTTCCATTTATATATAAATACACAGATTACACAATCATGTGTTGTTTTTTATCATCAAGCAGATTAACTGACATCGAATAAAGCACATGCTATTAACTTTTAATACTTGTACATTATCGATAAAACGAATCCACAGATCAATATGTTAACGAATTAATGTGTTGCACTGTTAATTTATCTAATTGAACGTAAGTACTAATATCAATCGATACGTGCTGTGTTGTAAAATACAGATAAACCGCTTTCCACTAATGTCGTCATCTAGGTACCACTTGTCATTGCTTGTTTCGCCCTTTTAAACCTATGACAAGCTCTAAGTGGCGGGCGGCAGTGTTGATCAGACACTACCCATTAGTTGATGGCTTCCAGCTACTGGCGTTCCTCCTTAGCCACAGCCAGCTGGAGATTTGTTCTGCTGCCTGTGATACCTTCTATGTCGATATGCAACCTAACAGCCACATGAAATTAAATACGGTGGTCAATCAAATGTTAAAGAATGCTATCCTCATAACCTATTCTAAACGTAAGAAAAAAATGGAGACAACTTGTGGAGCAGAAGCCAGGCAGTTTTACACCTTTCGAAAATAATTAAACCGCTAAACACGTGTGGTTTTGAAATAGTTCTTTGACATTGTGCTGTTTTTGTTTTAAAGAACTGTCCGTTTTTTGCTTCAGTTGTTAGTCGAATAGATAACGGAACACCTATTCTGTTTAACCAACCATACATGTCTGTACAATCCAACACATACAAATGAGTTCCCTTAAATGACTTGGCGAATAAGTTTTTTTCAATTTTCATGAGAGCTATATTTTACTGAAATACTTTGTGGATAAGCATATGCTATCTGGATAGGCACATTTGGCATTATTTATCGGAGATTTTAACAACTACATGTAATTTATGTGCAAAACATAGCTACGTATATGTTTTGTCTATAGTACTAACAATGTTTATGTCATTTGTCTATAGAATCAACAACTTATGCATAATTTGTCTATATAAGAACGAAAATGTTATTTGTCTCTATTACTTTTAACGTACATGTTTTTTATTTGCAGAACTAACAACGTGCATTTTAGTGGTCTATGAAACAAAAACGTACACGATATGTATTTGTATATCGAACAACGTGCATGCTATTTGAACATAGAACTAACAACGTACATATTATTTGTCTACATAACTAAAGACGTTTATGTTATTTATTTGTAGAACTGATAATGTAGATGTTTTTGTCTATAGAATTAACAACTTACCTATCATTTGTCTATATGCCCAAAACTGTACTTGTAATTATTCGTACAAAAACAGCGTACGTGTTATTTGTCAATAGAACAGCACCATCGAATATCATATAAGAATACGCAATATGCATGCATTACAACTGAGTTGTTTTTTATGTACAATAGTTTATTTTGGTATGTGGATCCTTAATAGACTAACTTAAGTACGTGTTTACAGTCTGCTAGGATATTACGATACGAATTTCAATACTGGTTTTACTACTTTTTAATATACGACCTTTAAATTAATATAAATGCAGATATGAATGAACTTTCAGCTTACGTCTTCTAAAGTGAAGATTTGTCTGTAGATAATTAATGATGCGACTTCCAAAGTACTGCTTTAAAACTACACTTGCAAGAATATTATTAACTTATTAAATGTCTGTTGTGGTACGAGACAAGTAATACATACAATAAATATTTAATGCAACACACGTATGGCCAGATATATATTTACTCTTGTTAATTGATGAAAATAGAATACATGAAATACATCGAACATATCACTCGAATGTTATGGTTTGTTATATGATATATTGTATATTGTGAGTTGTGAACAAAGCAGAATAAAAACATTTTGACAGTTCATTGTGTATAACTATTGGTATATTATCAGTTTATTTCGAACTGTTAAGCAGCTATGCTTCACGGAAAAGAACACGATATATTGCAAATTTAGCAACACACGAATATTTATACAGAAATATTGAACACAATAGTCACCCTCGAAAACAACATCACAGAATCGAAGCATGTCAGTCAATTTTGAAAACAACAGCACATTAAATACGATTGTAACTTTATAAAGCGTTAATATCCATTAGACAAAATGAAAGTTATGGACAGAACATTTAATTGGAAGAAAACTAATTCTTATTTACGGAATAACTGTTACTGTCTATGAGGATCACTTTGTACGAACTGATCCATTTATATGATATCATGCCTTACCGGTTCGGTTTACAAGTACATGTTTGCACATAGTCTCAATATATAATATCACTATTATTATAAACGGTTGATATAAGTAACATTTATAAAGCGGTTATACATTTATCGCTGTTGTTATATTTATAAATATAACTACGGTTACAATTTGAACCAACATTTGCCAAATATGATAGTCCCAAAAAACACATGTTATGATCAGAATGTAACTTTACATTACTATAATAAAATTGATGTTATTATGAAAAAAAGATAAGCAAATAATTGCTCTTTTCAGAAGTGTATAATATGTAAAATAATGTACCATTAGTCAAACAGACTTTGAGCTTATATCTATATCGGATACAAGTTGTATCTTAACGACGACACATTTCATGACTGTTATCATAAATTATTAAAACAATAATATTTATAAATGTAAACGCGGTTAAAAATCTGTATTTTTTTTATCTATTTGTCGTATTTTCAACCCAATGGTAGGGAATATGGTTTACCCCAGGAGGATAACAAAATGTCGCTTAATCAAACTAATCGATACAAATACGATAATGTCAATGCGGTTGTCTGTATTTTAAAGAGTGATGTGCCAGACAGTACCAATGTCTTCAAGATTGTGTCTGTATTACCATACTGCTGCTTTAAACAACCAAATTGCGAGTGAAAATGACTAATTCTACAAACATGCATTGTATGTGCAATCAAAAAGCATACATATGTAACTGAACTATATAACTGAAACATTAAACTATCATTATATTTTTCAACTAACTTACAATGCCTGAAAGTGTTTCCTACAGAGTGCGAAGAAATTGACTGACGGCATCCCAGTAAAGTCCTCCAACAAATGGTAATCCTGCAGTCTCCAAAACACGTTTCTCTTGTATGCCGATGAACTCTTGTGCATATTGTTCCAGGGAGGACTGATAGCAGTATCATTAGCAATATGTTACCACGAAGACCGCTTTCAACCTTAAACGGATGCTCATGCTAATCGTCTATACATCAACAAAGCATTGAGAAAATGATGCGAACTAATATAACACTGCTTGGAAGTTATTTTCCATGTGAAATAAACACAAAGTATTGGTTTAATAATAAATCTCTTCCTATGGGGGAAGTTGTATTGCACGAGCGACCAATGGCTAAGAAGATGCACAAAACATCGCAATGACTGAAAATGTGGTCACCGCCTGGGAACTGTCAATGCAAAGCATTTGGTCATATACTAATTTGTGAACTTGAAGTTAAAAAAATGAAATCAACCTGCTATACAGAATCGTCAATAATTTGAAACAGTTATAAAGAACCCTTTTGTCATGTTCTTTTGTAAATAAAAACATTACACACGCATGTGTTGTTTTTATAGTCAAGCACAATATTAACGTACATCGAATTAAGGACATGGATTTTAATTTTGACTACTAGTACATTTTTGATAATAAGAATACACGAATTAATATTTTAACGAGTTAATGTGTTGCACTGTGTATATCTAGTCGACCATAAGTACGGTCGTTTGATACCTCTACACTTAAAAGACCCGTACATATTTAAGGCCATGTGTAGCAATGTTATTGTACGATATAGCTTTCTATGAGTTATAAAAATGCGTTAAACCGATTTAGAATGGATTCGACTGATATCTGACAAGCGAGGGTCACTATTTATAACTAGTCCGTATTTCCATAATGTAAAAGCATGAACTCCACAGTGGTTGAATGCGTTATTTATATGCTTGACAAGCTTGAGTTATTTCTTGATGAGATTCTTCGTGTTTCGTGTGAAAATAACGTCGTATTATTGATTATATATAATAAGGGTTTTCATTACAGCACTATTTACTACGTGTATTCTATTAAAAGGCGAATAGTTGAGAGAATAGAGAAAAATCTTTAAATGCGTTATTTTGAAATGTAATTCATTTACCCGATCTATATGCACCTGGAATCAAAATGTCTAAACGATTAAAAATACGAAGAGTTCTCTGAACACATAGTCTGTTCTGTTAATTAAAAGGATGGGGTTTGATCGGATGTATGAGTAGTCACACCGGTTCTTTGAAATTGACTTCCGGTTCTTCATACAGCTTCCGGCCAAAAGACGAGCTGTATTACACATCAAAAATGCGTCTTTCTTTATACACAATTTAAATGCGATTTGAAGGTCGATATGCTCATGCATTCAAACAGAAACGTGTTATTAGCCTTAACACTAAAAAATATTTATACGCCGATGAACACACATAACAATTAGTTTGCTTTAATGACTTTGTAAAAATGTTTTTCAATTTCAAAAAGAGCTCTATTTTACTGAGATGCTCTCTTGATAGGAACATTTCGCATTGTTTATCGGGGAATATAAAAACGCACATGTTTTTTTGTCTTTAGAACTAACAACATACACGTTATTCGTCTACAGAACTAACAACGTATATGTTATTTGTCTAAATAAATAACAACGTATATGTTCATTTTTCTATAGAACTAACAACGTACATCCAACAACGTATATGTTATTTTCTATAGAACTAACAATTTACACGATATTGGTCTATAGAACTACCAACGTACATGATATCTTTCAATAGAACAAATTCTACATTCAAATGAATATAAATACAGCTTTTTAAATTAAATTAAAGCTTATGTCTGCTATATTGAAAATTGGCATGTATATGTCAAACGTGGTGACTGCAAACTGCCTAAATACAAAAATATTGAAAACGTATTAACTAATTTAATGTCCTTTATGGTAAGTGACACGTATTTAATACAATATATATTAAATGCAATATACGTGTGGTCGGATATATTCGCTCTTGTGAATTGATTCAAATATATAATGAATGCAATCCATGAATAAGTCTGTAACGTGTTATGGTTTCTTGTATGCTATATTATATGTTGTCAGTTGTCAAACAATATATCATACCCTTGCCAGTTTCTTGTATACTTATGATAAGTATTTAGTGAGTTAATTTCGGACTGTTAAGTACCTATGTATAACAAAAAGGAACACTATATTGTGAATTAAGCAATACACATTTTTTAAATACAGCAAATATTAAACAGAATTGTAAAACTAATAAAACAACATTTATTTCGATCTGAATATAATTTTACATTTCCATCTTAAATTTGATTTTAAATAAAAAAAAAATGAACTTAATTTGTGAGAAGTATATTCTGTAAGATGGTGTAGTCAAACATATTTTGTTCTTATATCTAGAAAGGTGAAAGAAAAACTAACTGCGTAACAAATAATTTGAAATACTTATTAAGAAACGTTTTGCCAAACGTTAATTATGTTAAATACACACATTACACAATCACGCGTTATTTTATAATCAAGCATAATAATCGACATCGAATTAGGCACATGTATTAACCTTGACTACTTGTACATTATCGATCAAGCGAATCCAAAGATCAATATGTTAACGAAGTACTAATATCAATCGATATGTGTTGTCGATATTCCACCTAATTGATATATGCAATTAAATACGGTGGTCAGTCAAATGTTATANTGTTTGAAAACTTACTGTGCGGTCACTAAAAGACCAAAAGGCCCTTCTAATTAGAATATGTGTTGAACATCATTTTGCATTCGAGATGTTACATATGACTAAATTTACTTTCTATTGAGACCGCTCTTTTCTATTTGCAAAGCTTAAAGAATACCCGAAATAATGAGTATCGAATTATAATTTATCTTATTCAACAATTAAAATCACAAAAATGGTTCGCATGTTTCAGAAAGAAATGTAGGTGTGGATAAAATATACATGTACTGAAAACTATACAACGAATTTAAATGAAAAGGAAGGCACACCGTATTACCAAGTACTTTATCAACCCTATTTTAAGAAATGCACGTTTAGGGTAATACACTAAACAGCACTTCAACAATTGAAACCATTCATTGTATTGGGTTTTCTATCAAAGGCGGGTAGGGACCGCTGTTCAATGCACATATTTTAAAAATTATAACACATTACTATATTACCCTATATTAGTGTTCTTACTTTTGCATTAATTGTTATTGATCAAATTATATCAAAATTTGGACGTACACATCTTTGTTTGTGTTATAGAAAGAAAACTTCGCTTCGAAAAAAAGTGTATATTACTACCAAATGACTTGAAATCAAATAAGAGAATTTAAAAAATAATATCGTTTTATCCAATTTTGAATGCTGCGGAAAGTATGCATTATTTATCATAGATTTTATTATAAAATTGTAAATATCACACAATGAAAATAATACAACAAATGTTTTATTGTAAATAATTATTTTGAGCTGATTAGGTCGAATTTCGTCAAAATCAAGCATGTGGTGTAAAATGTGTGGTCACTTGCATGCTGGTGTTATTCACGTCAGTCTTCGTGAATGTCCGTCAGTCTTCGTGAATGTCCGTCAGTCATCTGAGAGGGCCACTAAAACTACACGAGGTACAGGAAACCAAATCCGGAATACTCGCCCCTACGGCCGTATCAATGATATGGCTCAGTACCTATTCGTAATTGACGGGCCAGTACATTGGAATTTGGGAGAGTGATAGTTACGAGATTACCCGACCTTGTGGCCGGAAATGGTTTGTGACTGTCGCGGAAACTACTTGACGTGATTGGAATAATTTCGATGCCCGTGTCAGAATATGTGATCTTAATGCTGTCACAGTATAAACCATCTCTTTATGACTTATCCACCATTTAACAGTATACACAGCTATATTTTCAATAGCTTCCTTTTCAGACGCCGAAGTGGTAAAACCATTGAGGCAACATTTGCGTTCGCGTAACATACCTATGTCAACAGATGGTGGCGTGATTATGTAATTGCTTTTTAACGTTATTTTGTACAATTAAACGCAGACTAAATATTATAAGCTGGTAATTCAGGGCTCACATGGTAATCGGAGAAAGTAATTTGTGGTCCAAAAATAGTTTCTTTACATAAACACATTATTTGTTTAACATTGTCTGAAGTTTGATGTTGTACTTGTGTATAATTTACCACAAGCAAATATTGGGTGTAAGTAATACGATTGAAATACGGTATCATATGTGTTATTAAACATATTTAATGGAACTACTTTCAAAACTGACATTGGTCTATTCAAGTTCGCTCATGATTTATCTTTCAAAGCCATCTTTTAACATTTGAAACACCAACCCTTTCTTGTGTATATGTATCTTGAAGATAAAAATGTAAAAGGAATATAACAAAAGCATTTAACACGTCATATTGAAATGTTATTCATTGGCCCCATGTATATGCACGATCAAAATGTCTTAACAAATACGAGATGTTCTTTGATCAGATTCTGTACTGATAATTAAAAGGATGAGGTTATATATGATGTATGAAAAGTCACACTGGCTCTTGGGAATGGACTTCCGGTCGGTGTTCAAGCAGCTTCCGGCAAACATACAAGTTGTATTATACATTAAAATGCATCGTTGCTTATACGCCAATTAACCACGAATTGAAGTGCATGTGCTCATGAATTCAAGCAGAAAGGCCGTATAAGCCTGTGAACGACACTTTGTTTATAAGCCTGTAAACGACACTTTGTTTATAAGCCTGTGAACGACACTTTGTTTATAAGCCTGTGAACGACACTTTGTTTATAAGCCGATGAACACACATACATGTGAGTTTGATTTATTGACTTAAATAACAGCTATATTTGTCTCAGGTGATCTCTACAAAGGCCCGTGCTTTCAGTTTGTTGATTAGGGTGTTTTGCACGGAAATTGCTATATGTCTATAGAACTAGCAACGTTCATGTTATTGTTTGTATATAATCAAAACGTGTATGTTATTTGTATACAAAATGAGCAGCGTGCATGTTGTTTGTCTACATATCTAACAACGTTCACGTTATTTGTATAGAGAGCTAACAGCGTACACGTAATTTGTCTATAGAACTAACAACACACGTGTTATTTATTAACGTAACTTACAATCTACATGCTCTTTGTCTATGGAACTAACAACGGCCTTGTTATTTGTCTAAATAAATAAAAACGTGCATGTTATTCATATACGGACCAAACAATGTGCGTTCCCATTTTCTATGTCATTTTTACATAGAACTAACAGCGAATATGTTATGTGTATATCTAACTTACAACGTACATGGTATTTGTCTATAGAACTAACAATGACATGGTATTTTCTATAGAACTTACAACATATATGTTATTTATTTGTTGAACTAACAATGCTATTTATCTTCAGAATTTACAAATTATATGTAATTTGTATATAAAACTAAAAACGTACATGCCATTTATCCCTACAACTAACAAGGTGCATGTTGTTTGTGAATTGAACATAAAAAAACGAATATGATAAAAGAATACGCAATATTGATAATAACAATTGAAGTGCTTGTTATGTACAATAGTTTGTTTTGGTCTGTTGACTTTTAACAAAATAACTTAATTACGTGTGTTTCATACAATCATGATATTACGATAAACATTCCACTACTTGTTTTATTAATAATTAATATATGACCTTTAAATTAATATAAAGACAGCGTTGTAAATGAAATTATATCTGCTATATTGAAGTTGACATGTATATGTTAAACGTGATGATTTCATAAATGCTGCCTAGAAACGACACAGGCAAACTATTGAATACGCATTAACTCATTTAGCGTCTTTTGTGGTATGTGACAAGTAATAAAGCAATAAAGTAATAAATACAATATAATTTATATATTTAATGCAGCAAACGTGCGGTCGGGTATATTAACTGTTGTGAATTGATGTAAGTATATTATGAATACAATCCAATACACATTTGAGTTCATGTGTTATGGTTTGCTTTACGATTTATAGTATGTTGTGAGCTGTTAACAAAACAGAACTTAATAGCTTTCACAGTTCACTGTATATTAGTTATTTGACAGTTGTCATAACATTAAAATGGAAGAAACATATTTAACATCGTGGTTATACACTGTAACTTGAGCATTACTACGGTGACAATTTGTACCAACATTTAAACATGACTTTCCTAAACACACATTTTCAGATCAGAATAGAACTTTAAATTTCCATTTTAAAATAGATAAAACATAACTAAATACTTGCTTTTTTGAGAAGTATATAATTTGAAAAATGTTGTGCCATTAGTCAAACAGACTTTGTCCTTCTATCTAGTAAGGATAAAGAACATGCGCTGTACTTTTACAGCAAGTTTAACTTTTCGTGACTGAAGGTATAAATTATTGCGGCAATTATATTTTTGAATGTAAACGCGGTTGTAAAACAGTTATTTTTAGCTATTGGTCGTACTTTTCCCCCTAGGGATACGGCAAATGGTTTACCCCATGCACCATCAGTCGCTTTTATAAACTAGTCGATTCAAATATGCCAATGGCAATGCGGTGTTCTGTATTTTAAAGAACAATGTGTCAGAAAGAAGCGAATTATTCAACGTAGTGTCTGTATTAACATACTTTTGCTTTAAACAACAAAAATGCGATTGACAATATAGAATTCCTACGAAAACCACAATGTCTTTAATATGCATGGTATTCGCAATAAAAAAGCATACACATATATCTGAACTCTAGAACTGAAGCATTAAACTATAATTAAGCTGCGCTCAGAGAAAACGGTGTAACATGCATGTGCGTAAAGTGTCGTCCCAGATTAGCCTGTGCAGTCCGCACAGGCTAATCAGGGACGACACTTTTCGCTTTTATGATATTTTTGGTTTAAAGAAAGTACTTTCTTAGCAAAAATCCAGTTTAGACGGAAATTGTCGTGCGGACTGCACATGCTAAACTGGGACGACACTTCAGGCACAAGCATTTAACCGCTTTTTATCTGAGCGCGACTCAATTCTATTTTTCTACTAAACTTACAATGCCCGGAAGTGTTTCCTATATAAAGCGAAGAAATTGACTGACGGCATCCTAATAAAGTCCTCCAACAAATGGTAATCCTGCAGTCTCGAAAACAGTATTCTCGTATATTTCAATGTGGTGCGGTGTATATTTGTTCAGAAACAAACAGCAAAATATTTCAGTGAGAACAAATATCAACAGAAGCAATCTGTTACCTCGAGCATCGCGTTCAACTTTAAACTGATTTTTATGCTAATCGTCTGTACAGCGTCTTAAAGTTCAAAACAACAAATGCGAACTAATAAAGCACTGATAAGGGTTGATTTCCCATGTGAAATAAATACAAAACGAGCCAACGTATTTGTATGCAATTCGCAACATTTTTGTTTAATATGTCTTACTTGGTTTGAATATTTGTTATTTAGTTCATTAAGTTATGACTCACGGAGGAACCGCATTTACTTGGTGTTTCTACGATGGCTATTTTTGAATCTGCCCTCTTTTTATATATATTTAAAGCTCATATATACAGTTTTCTTTGAGAATAACGTACCGGTTTCTTCTTATTCCAAGTAGAAGCATTTTACCCGTTTAATAGACGTTACGATATAAGTGAAAATATGACCAACTTTATGCGGAAAAGGGTCTTACGTTCGGGTTGCAAGGCATAAGACCCATTTTCGCACGACGCGGGTTATATTAGTTACGTGTCTAAAGATGCAGTAATTTCAATCTGCTTATGGGATAATTTGGTTAGTCCATATTTTTGCGGCCTTTGGGAGACGTCGTATTGCAATAGAGACCAATTTTTCATGACGATGCCCTAATATTGAAAATGTGTTCACCGCCTTGGAACGGTCAATGCAAATCATTTGGTAATACATGTATGCCAATTTGTTGACTGGTAGTTAAACAGTAAACATGCTATCTAGAATCGTCAATAATGTGAAACAGTAATTTATAAACAATATGTCATGTGTTATTTTGCATTCACAAAATACACACTTAATCGTTTTATATATAATCAAACAGCATGGCTGACATCGACTTAGGCAAATGGTATTAACTTTTGACGGCTTGTACATTATCGATAATGAGAATCCGCATATCAATATGTTAATAAGTTATGTTTTTATGCTGGTTATATCCAATCGAACACAAGTAATAATATAAATCGATAGTTGCTGTCGATTTGCAAAGAGCCATATTCAATACAATGTGGTGGCCAATCAAATGTTATAGCATGTTTACCGAAAAACCCAGTTTATATGAAGCCAACTTGCGAAGCAGAATAAAAGAAATGTTACATATTTCGAAAATAATGAAACCACTAAGCACTTGTTGTTTTGAAGTGTTCTGTTGTTGTTGTTGTTTTTGTTTTTTTAATCGCGCGGGATGAAAGAGTTACGCGGCTCACCAATAAAATAATCGAACAATTCAGACCAGTCGATTCTCCTACTGTTATATAATTTAGTGATAAAGGAATATATACATTGTGTTTTGACGATGCTATGACTCGTGTACAAGAACATATAGAAGTAAGAAAATAAAATATGGAAATAAATTGCTCTAAGAATTCATTAGCGAAACCCTAAGTCAGAGTATTTCAATAGCGAGCCGTCCATACAAAATGTTTCAACCTTACGCAGCCATAAAAAAAGAAACAAACGCACGCAAAACGGCCACTCATTATTGAGACCACTTTTTATGACATGACATACCCTGTTTCCCATGTAATATAACCATTACATATATTTTTTATATTACACATGTGTAATATACTTTCGAAGCGTTTTCATTGGCTTAGTTTTCGTTTATTGACCAATCGCATTTTGTCATTTTGCTGAAATGACGTTGCAACGTCAAATGACGTCACGAAATGTAAACAACATTCGGGATTTATCATTATGTTTGCGTAAATATTTATTTAATTTGCTCATTTAAAAGCATGTGATAAAAAAGATCTGACACTCGTTGTCATATCATACCATATTTTATTAAACTCGTCCAAGAAATTCGTTAGTAAGCTCGCCAAAGGCTCGCTTACTAACAAAATTCCTGAACTCGTTTAATAAAATATGGTATGATATGACAACTCATGCCAGATCCTATATTTGTGCGTTATTTTGATTTTTTTTCAATATAATGTCTCACTTGTAGCAAATTCTAGAGCAGTATATAACTTACAGTTCGGTTCTGCAGGTATCGCCCGGTTCCTTCTCCTGCAATAACACCAGTCATGTTCAGTATGAGTAGAAATTTATTAGAAAGATCAACTAAGAGTTACTATATGAAGTGTTAAAACAGAAACAACAACAACAACTACTACTTCTACTTCCGATATTCGACAACAACCACTGCTAACAGCAACAATTCAATTTTTATACAACTTCTACCACTACGCATTACACAATGCCGTCATACCTCGCTAATGACGTCACAAGTACATGTGAAGTCATTCCGTCGACGTCTTAATTCGCGTTTATCAATAATGATGTATTTAATGATTGAAATCCGGTTCATTCTGACAAATTTGCTAACTAATCGTTTATTAAGGACACTTTATTCAGAATGTAATATTGACACCCTCTCTTTCTTATCTTAGTGTTTCGTCGTAGTTTGTTTTAAGTAATGTATCACAATTTAAGATTGATTTGACTTGATGTCTTTTTTTATTCCATGTAATATTCACTTTTTAACAAATCCATTTATTGCCGTATTTTCATTAATACAACTGCTTAAAAACAATTGTTAATACAACGACTTATAAAAAAATGCTGCAAAACTGTGTCATATATCGCCCTGTTCTCAAATATTCTTCAGCTAGCTAAATCTATCCAACATTTTCCGCGAGGCAAATTATTAGGTCAGATACTAATAAGATAAATATAGAGTTGCAACTCTGTCACCGGGCATTGTCCTGTTACAGATTATGTATTGATGTAATTATGCAAATTGTTGATTTGCATGATTAAACGTACGATCTGCTCGCGATAAACAAAGCACGATTCTTAGTTGGGTATTATACAGATATAACCCCTCAAATGTTAAGCCGTAGATGTGCCGTTTAAATTTATATATATTACGGCAGGTAAGCGTAGAAAAATTATACATTTACCAAAATCGTTTATGTTGGACGAGTGTAAAACCATCGAAAGCGCTTGTATACGCTCCTTTACCAATCTTTAGATACAAGTCTGAGCAATATAAGAATATAAAGACACGCACATATTGGAAACGCAACAGTACCCATTTCCATAAAGCGAACTACGACATGCTATCATAATACAATTAGTGCACTTGTGCCATCAAAATATCATCCAAATCATATTTCCGTTTAGTATGTCAATAAATAGTATTCCCGCAGACTAATTTTCTTGTACTATTGTTAGATTATCTGTCTTTCTAATGACCTCAACTGTATAGACCGCTATCGGATGAAATAAAATTGAATAATTAAATTAATATGAATAATACAATTGCGTCTTCTATTTTAATTGCAGATCGTTCATAATGTTATATTTAGTTAAAAAAAAACGTATTTTTTAATATACAGAATGATCCCGGTTCATTCATAAGTAGTTCAATGTCATAGGCATCCATGTTTTATACTTAACGAATCATAAGGGTGTTGCAAACTTTTCTGTTAAACCTCCCTCCTGGTCCCTTTCAGCTTGTCAATTAAACAAAGTTGAACAAAACGTATCTTTTTCCAAATAAAAACATTTTTTAAGCATAATCATATCATAACTGTCAAACATCCAAAATTATCACATTAATTCATTCTTCTGACAACTGCAAATTGTATTTCTAATAACAACATTTCGTTTCTGATTTAAAGATTTGTCAGTTAATACCTTTTAAAATGTAATAAGTTAATAAGAATGAGTTGATGAGCTATGCTTAAAACAAGTCAAATCTCTGCGCGGATGGTGCGAACTATAATGTATAGTAGTAAATATACAGCTTCATGATGGGCATGATCGACTTTCTTTTTCAGAACAAAACAGAATGTTTATTAATGACTGAAGCATATGCAGCTCATCGTTAAATACATGCACGCAATAAGGCAGACACAAATACGAGTGCGTCACAATAAATAAAGAACCTGTGACAATCATGCAATCATATTTAAGGCATGTTTGAAATGATTTCGCATGTGAATGCCAGGATTGTATGAGAGGGCTCGCGCTATTTTCACAAATTTTATTAATTGTTAAAATGTATACATTGATTGTAATAAGCTTATGCAGTTAGATGTATCTCTCGAATTGTAAAATGAATGACAAAAAGACGGCAGGTGAAAAAAAGCATTTCAATTTTCTTAAGCTGGACAATACATAATTATACTACCTTCAGGCCTTTGTGACGATGCAATAGGACGTTTCTCAATATGTGAGAGAGTGTTGTACCCAGTAGCACCATCGTAGAAGTTACCTTGCCTACAAGGTTGCACAACAATACAATAATTTGTGACCCTACCATTCTGAGTAAAATGCTCTGCATTTTGTATGATGATGATGTCTGGCTTTCTACCCTGACCCTTTTAGCAGCGCCCCAAATTTTTACATTATTATTATTATTCGTATTATTCGTATAATTATTATTATTATTATTATTATTATTATTATTATTATTATTATTATTATTATTATTATTATTATTATTATTATTATTATTATTATTATTATTATTATTATAAGTTGTAGTATTATCATTATCATTATCATTACTAGTGCTATCATTATTAATACTACTATCATCCTTATAAATTAAAAAACATGAACAATATAATAACTAGGACGAAGAAATAAAAGGAATTTAAATAAACATATGTGCTTACCTACAATTCGATGTAATCTTTTAATAAGAAATACACACATTATAGACAAATGCATAATATATGTAAACTATATATGTACTGTAAAACATCAGCATCAAGAACACATGGTGAATATATACTCAGAACAAAAAGTCGACATGTCGAAAACTATATACGATATACAATGTCCATTCGTTGCATCCGACACTTTAATAATCTTTACTATAAAATAACTATAAATCACGCAAAACAATATACATTTGATTTGCAAAACAACAATAAAATGTGAATCAAGCTTTCGGATACCGGGTGTAAATCAAATCTAATGAAATCACACTATGTAGGAGCCTTAGTCGGGAATGCACAATGGACGCGCAACATATGTTGTTAGTTGTATCGCACACAAATGCTAGATCGTGCGATTATATTGTCATTTTACCTTTATTCAAAAACATGCTGTCGCTGTCAATTGAGACAAACGGCTTTAATTGCATTCTTTGGAAGCTGTATATTGAAATAATTTTACTAATTGGCGGCTACAAATTTTTGTAACAGCAGTTGTGTTATGCTCGTCCTGGGGAAAAACAGCATTTTACCTGCAACTCAAGCCAGATTATTATTTTAGATATTAAAAGCACCGTATCATAACAGTATTTCTCATGCTTTGTACAATAAAGCCATCACGATAATGATTTTTTTATACGATTTTCACCAAAATAGTTATACTACGAAATAAGACTTCCTTATATGTTGCATATAGGATAAGTAAACAAGACAGACAGACAGACAGAATTGTTTATTAACAAAACCACTCTAAAAGAGTTACGAGAGACGATGGTTTTAAAAATACAAAGTGTTCAATTTATATACATCATAAAAACTTTCACATTTTTAAGAAATTCAATTTAAAATGATTAATTTTCTTAAAAATATAAAATTAAATATATAAACACACATATGCAATAGGAGACCATGCAATTTGTACATTATTAACAGTTTTGTAGATATGAATTACAACGNTATGTATATATATATATATATATATATATATATATATATATATATATATATGTACAAAACCACTCTAAAAGAGTTACGAGAGACGATGGTTCTAAAAATACAAAGTGTTCAATTTATATACATCATAAAAACTTTCACATCTTTAAGAAATTCGTTTTAAAATGATTAATTTTCTTAAAAATATAAAATTAAATATATAAACACACATATACAATAGTAGACTATTCAATTTGTACGTTATTAACAGTTTTGTAGATATGAATTACAACGTATATTACAATTTGATACGCAATTGACTATTCTCACACATTAAATGGGCCACATATACATGTGGTTGCGTCGCCCCATTAAAATGTCATGACAGACTCTGGAACTGGGTTTAAAGGGACCACGAATGACGAAAAAAAAAGTTCTAAAATACCGTATTTTTCCCAATATTAGTTTATATTGATTTAAATATCACGACTGGTATATTACATTACTGGATTTTTTTTCATATTTTCAGTATATTCGGTAATAAAATTTCGCGATGTGAAATCGAAAGTACATCGCGAAAATAGGTGACATAACGATATACAAACTATAAAATAACGCAAGTAGATTGATCATTTTATAAATAAAATATATACAATTCTCTACGCATGCACAATTTGCATTCCTGGGTCTACCACGTGACGCTGATAATCAATCTACTTGCGTCATGTATAGTTAACTGGTAGTTACCTGGTATGCATTCCCAGTAAAATTAATAAATACAAAAATAAAGTAAAAATAAAAAAAAAATTTTTTCAAGTAATGTTATATACCAATCGTGACATTTTAAGCAATTTAAATTAATAATTGTAAAAAAATACGTATTTTAGAACTTTTCTTTTTTCGACATTCGTGGTTTACAGTCCCTTTAATGATGCGATCATCTGACAACAAGAAGTTCATTTTTCTCATGTGTTTAATTCGTTCAAACTTAGATTTACCAAAAGAGCGCTTTCTGTTTAAGCGACTCTTATATTTGCGTATAGCGGAAATATCATTAATGCATGCTGTTCACTTTCGACAGACGTCTTACAGATAAAACAATATCGTTCATTTCCGGTACACTTTCATAACGTCCTGTTTCTATACGAAGAGGTGCAACACTACAGCGGAATTTTACCAAGACACTACGTTGTGCTCGACTCATCGTTTTACACTTGACGTATCTACTTTACAGTGAACTCTGTCTTGAACTGCCTATAGTTCCGAAGTGTATTACCCCCATTTGGGCGTTTAAGACCATGTCCTCTACTAACGATGTCTTCCCATGTACGCTTAAAGTCGCTCAACATGGCTTGTTGATAGCTATTTGTTATCGCCTTTTGTTGATCTTTGCTGTACATGTATATATGACCATGGCGAAGAGCGGCATTTTGCAGTTTTGTATTGACTGATGTAATTATCGTTTTGCTTCAGTTGTTTCGTCGTGCGCCTTGTCAAAGTAAAGTTTATTAAGACTGTTGGCGTCCATCCTGTTAAAGCGAAACCATTGTCCTTGCACAGATTTCTTTATTAACAATATACGACCGGGCCCATCTCATGTCTCCTGTCACTGCTGCGTTTATTGTATATCTCCCCACACTTTGGAAGAGGCGACCGGCTTTGTGATTGACGGCATTTATACATGAACATTCCCGTTTTCCCCATATTGCAGCTGCGTAGCCTCTTGTCGGCCACATCATTGTGTCTTATAGCTTCGTAAAGACTTCATAGTACATTCCACCTAGCTGATTTAACTGTTCCAGAATAATCCAATGTGTCTCTTAAAACGATGTCCAGATAGCATTATTGACTGACCCGTTCTATAATTTCTTGGTTGCACTTGAACACAAACTCCGTCGGCGATGATGTGCTGTATTAAAACGTAAGATTTTCGATTTATTGATATTTATCGTCATGTTGTAAGTCGGGTACCATTGAGATTATATATCGATCAGTAGCTGTAGGTGTTCTTCATTGTTTGCTAACAATGTAAGGTCATCCGCGTAAAATAGATGATTCACCTATTTTCCATCCGTGTCAGTGCCTTTACCACTATTGTTTAAGTGTTAATTCAAATCATGTATGTAGAGAAACAATAAAGTCGTTTATAACAAACATCCTTGTTGTAAGCCGATGTTTACGTCAAATCGGTCTTTAAGACAAGTTTTCATTTTTACTGCACACCAAACGGAATCATATACTTACTTAAAAAAAGTCAACGCAAGCGACGTATGTTGATATTCGTTCACGTTAAACATTGTTTTTTTTAATCAGTTTATTCGATACATATGCACATCATTTTTTAAAGGCGTTCATGCTAAAAAAGGAAAAATAGCGTCCTATTATCATTTACTTTATCAGACATTTTCCTTTAAATTCTGTACTTAAATTCATCAGACATTGTAATTCAAATAATGTATTTGGACATACATTTAACTTCGATCATTTACTTGAACTGTTTAATTCCTGTACTTGAACATATAATTAACTTCAAAGCATAACTTGATCAGATTATTTTGATTTAAACCATATACTTGAAAATAAATTTAGCTTGGAATCAGATGATGATCGGACATTTTACTTTCAATCATTAAGTTTTCATTCATATATTCGCAAATCATTGACCTCATCAGAAATGTACTTAAATCATGTTCTTGAACATACCTTTAACTGATATTCTGTACTTATACAGGCATTTTACATAAAACTTCTGTACTTTTACTTGCATACATATAACTGGAAATCATTTACATGAGTATAAATAACTTACTTAATCAGACATTTTACTTTATAGCATGTGCTTGAAAATAAACGTTTCTTCAAATCATAAACTCTATTCGACAATTTACTTTTTCATAATTTATTTGATAAAACATTTAAACTACAAATCAGACATTTTGAATTGAATCATAAATGTGATTTTTTTAAACTCGGAATTCTGAAATGTAGATTGAAAGTACCAGAGATACAGTAGTTGCCAGCAGACCGTGTCTGTATCTCAGTCCTTAAAGCCTCTCACCATTGAAATGAAGTGCATGTTAATCAATACATATAGATGCAATTTAAAAGTGTGAACAATTGTCATTAAATCCATAGCATAGTTAACAAGTTATTTATTATTTTTCAAACGGCACCGCTTTTATAACCGAAAATAGGATTTCTATACGTATACGTCCATTTCGACAAACGCGATTATTTTTAAGTTTTAAAGCGCAAAAAAGACGGATTTCTACCTTGTATTTTGTAACCACCAGATATATTCTAATTGGCATAGATACAATTAAATATATAGCCTAGTTAGCAAGTAATTTATTATTTTTCAAACGGTACTCTTTTAAAACCGAAAGTAGGATTTTAAGACGTATACGTCCATTTCGACAAACGCGATTATTTTTAAGTTTTAAAGCCCCAAAAGACGGATTTCTACCTTGTAACCATCATATATGTTCTAATTGGCACATATAAAATATGTTTCTTATTTATACTTAAATTTACTATGCCAAATAAGTTGTGTGGCTTTAATGTGCATTAAGTGATAAGAAGCACATTTCTCCTTTAATATTAATTTTCCTGATAATTTGCCGATAGGTGTATAAAAAATCGGTCACCTGGTAGGCAAACAATAGTGGTTTCGTCTAAACAATAATGCAAGTACATAGTACAATATTTATGTATGTCAACTGAATATAATAGCAGTCAAATGTTTTGATATATGCAACGGACTGCTGTTTTAAAGTTCCACTCCACCTATCCCTTAAACTTGCAATTTGTAATTATGAATAATTTATTATGCTTATTAAACATATTATTTATGGTTGGACGCCTGTCTTCTTTTGCGTCTGAAGCAATTTATCAATGTAAAAAGCCCGCCACGCACAGTATTGTCCTTTGAGATGTAATGAATTAGAATAATTAATCACAATCAGGCAGGTTAAAAATTACTGTAAACACTGCAAAAAAGAGAGTCCGAGTTTGAGTGCACATATGACAACAGTGTCCTAGGCTTTTGAATGCACAGTGTACAGTTAAATTGTTCATTTATGTTGAAGGCAATCATTGAGTTTAAACATTGTTCGGAGCAATTTTCATATACACACAATTAAATGTGGTAATGCATTTTTATCAAGTTGAAAATAAACAGTTTATGCGAAATATCCCCAGTTTACGTAAAATTGAATATGTAGATATCATTTCACAATAACGTAGCGATGGGTTGGGTCAATTTCGCAACAGAAGGCAATTGATTATAAAACAAGAATATGATAATTGTTTCAATCTGCACTTAACGAACGGTGTTATAATTGTTAAATATCGTGGCTTCTAAACTATTTTTATTCGTATAATATTCGATAAATTACACAATAAGCATGTACAGAGTAAGAATTGATAAATGATTTCACGAGGCCATTTACGAAAACTTAATTTGTTTTCTCAAGATAATTTTGCGGCAGAATATATTAAAGATAGTATAATGGGGTAAATATTTCAAATAATGGAATGCAGGCTTACAGCAATCTTTAACTGTCAACCACTAATTGCTACATACCATCGGCATTAAGACTTACATAATTATTGACTTAAGTTATTCAAGCAAACTTGTGACAACCTATTCAGAAAAAAAACTAGTATTGAAGATAATTGGGAACATTACGTTACGCTTCATGAACAATATGTTGTAATCATTCACATATGCACTTGGCATGTGTCGATCAAAATGAAATTATTCAAAATGCCCGTTGAGCTTGTGCTGCGGCTTCTTTTCTATTTTGTTCAATAACTGTCGAAATTAAATCTATTAAAATAGAGATTTGTTTCTACGCAAATGAAACACAAGTAATATAGACGACATTGTGTCGTGTAAAAGGACTTCTTTAAACAAGCTTTTTTGATTACATTGAAATATGATGCATATTATAATTAGGAATACATATACATGGGAAAATGGTGTAGGTGCAAAACCGTACACACATAGTCATGACTTCCCTGTACCAGAGGCTTCTCAATGAATGCAACATTTAAGTGTATATGATTGTTCTCGCTTTAACAAAAGCTCTTAATTTTTTATTTTTTTTATAACAGGCCTTTAGTATAAGCCTCATTCTGTGAAAACTGGGCTTAATGTATGTGAGTAATTGGCGTCCCAAATTAGCCTGTGCAGTCCTCACAGTCTATTTAGGGACGACACTTGCAATATAAACTGGAATTATGTTTAGAAGAAACCTAATTTAAACAAGCAATTTCACAAACACGGAAATGGTCTTGTTCCTACTGATGTTTTAGTTCGATGCCCTTTACGGCGCATAAACCTGAGAGCGTTTTGATGCTACTTTTAATGATGACAATGATTATAGTAGTGATGGTTATGGTGGCAATGATGATAAAAATGACGACGAAAAAAGCGACGACGACGACAATAATTATGATGATGTTAATGATGATGATGATGATTATGGTGATGATGATGAGGAGAAGAACGAGTATAGTAATGTAGGTGGTTGTGGTGATGATGATGATGACGGCGGTGGTAATTGTGATGATAATGATGACGTGGAGGAATGGGAAGAGAAAGAATAGATTCAGGATTGTTGTTGTCGCGTGATGCTGGTCCATGTTTTGCTTTTGTCTACTAACGTTTGGTCAGAAGTTTATATTTATAGTATATTTTTACAAAACATTTTTCAAATATGCGTTTTTCGCAAATTAAGGTGTTGCATTATTCAAATGATTCAAAATGATCTGGTTCTGAACTTATTTTTTAAATGAAGCCCGATAATTAATGAATTAATTTAAAAGTAATCAGTACCGGTACGACTTTGAACCGATCCTATTTGTAAAATTGAATTGAGATTGAGTTCTTGTAAAAATTGCAAGGACTTTCATTCATAAGTCAAAATCAAAACGCTTTAATGTGGTATACAGAATCGCGTTATTCAAGTGAATCAGGAAAAAACTGAAATAAATTTTTTACCATTTTGTAACTCATTCATACGTCATTTGAAAATTCATTTAAGAACACACAGTGATACGCTTGGATGTGTTAATTTGCGTGAACGTTAATAAGAACCACATACGTAAAGCGTTCGCAGGGCGTTGTTACCACATCCATTGCAAAATTTCGTCTTCATATGACAACCACAAACTATGTTTAGCCGAATTGCTTATTGACGCGTAATGAATTATTTAGATAAATCAAATCTGAAATAAATGCTGCAGCATTGTTTTTAGTTGTTCGCAAGAACAACTAAAGTTACTTTGGTGTTTTGGAAATCGTTGTTCAGTTCACTACGATTCACCAAATCACACTCAACCCGCATACGCGCCTAGAAATAGTTCGCGGTGCGGAAGAGTATCATTTACATAACATTTTCACTGCAGACGATGAATGCTTACATGGCTTAGGAGCGTCTGCTCTACTAGTGAGTGTATTTACCAGCTTGTAAGACGACATTGGCCAGTCTAGTGTGTATCATTGAAGTCTGTACATATTCGCTGCTTTCAGGGAAAACGGGGCTTAATGCGTGTCAAATAAGATTAGCCTGTGCACACTGATTAGCCTGTGAAATGCGCACAAGCTAATCAAGGGCGACAACATCGAACATTTTCAGTGCCTTCAGCGCTTTGATTATATTCGTTATGGATATAAAGGCTTCTAAAACGTAGGTGTCAAAAAAGGGGGTTTATTATCGAATACATCACAGCTAATACGCATATCAATTCGTCATTTAAACCAAACGGTTTCTCTATAGCGTGTAAAACTATGTTGAAATCGTATACGTTAGTGTTGGTCGCAATAGTAGCGTTTGTGGTGAAAATACATGGATCAGAATTTACAATAGAAGCAGAAAACATGACCAGAACGTCCGGTAAGGTTATGGCAAGGGCTCACGCGTCAAAAATATATCTGTTCTTCAGAGACGGGTTTACGCTTTATTTTACACAAGATATACGCGATAAAACGTATCTTCCACGGAGACATAGCAACAAAGGTATACGAAGACGGAAAGACTCTGATCGAAGTAGTCAATGTCGACTTATGGTGGCGAGTTAACCAGAGCATGACAGTAACCATTAGCAACAGGGGCCGCACCGACCACGGCGTCCACTATTTACGGGTGTATCAGCGCGTGCCGTGGTTCGCGGATGGCTGGTCCCAAGTGTTTGTCATGTACCAAGACGGCAATATCCGGATTCTTCCTATCACTCCGCTCGGCCTCGACTGGATCATATTTGGTTCTTCCTTTATAATCGGACAGACGGATCCCACCGACGTCCGCCCATGCGCGCCCATCGATCACGTGAACATTAATACGGACACGCTGCAACTGACGTTGTACTACACCGACGGTGGCATCGTCACCATGAAAATCGTGTCGCTGTTCCAAGAAACCCGACTTCTTATCTCTGACGCGACGTTTGTCCGAGATAGAAATATCTATCCGTTTTTCACATTCCGGTCCATGTACGTATCCGACGGAAACAGTGACGTCGATCGCGTGACGGCCGACGACGGTCATAATTACGCCATTATAGAACCATGGGGTTCACTTTCGGGGATGTTCTTCGCATTCTATCGACAGTGCATTTCGAAGCATAATACTCTCAGTCCTGACATACAGCTGCATATTATCCAGTAACAATTTTCGTGGTCCATCTACAGAAGTTATTTATGTGATATTTAAGCTAATTAAGCATATATGCTCAGAACAACATTCCACGAAATGAACGTTATTAATTATGTTGCAATGCCGTTGATTTATAAGACGAATATCATTTTATATGTATATGCCGCTATAACATTGATTTAAGAAATAAATATATTAGCCGTAAATTTTATATTAACCCATCTGTATAAAAATTCCACAAGTTATCACTTTCGTATGATTAATAAGAAATGTAAGTGTACGTAAATAAATCAAAGAAGCTTAAGTTATAAGAAATACGATCCTAAATAATACTGTTTAATATTAATATATTACCCCCTCGATAGAAATTAGGTGTTCTTACTTTATATTGTGTTCATTTGTATTTGTATTTATAATTAACGTTTTATGTTATATTATGTTAAGTTGTTATTCTTATTCACGGGGCAGAATATAATGTGTATATATTATAGTATGAAGACAATGTACTGTTGTATAAGTCTGAATAAACTTTCTCTCTGTCTGTAAAAAATATCGTTTTATTTGTAAATGACTTTACAATATTACTATTTGTTACTGATTGTTTGCATTTCAACTTTTAATATACACTGTATGCACTGTATGACATAACTTTGAAACATTTATGCGTCTCAAGACAGTATGTTAGCAACGACGTAGGAATTAAATGAATGATGTAAATGTAGCATTAATAAATACCAGTTTCCCATCACCAAGTTACTGAACTCAAATATTGTTTATCACTACATGCAATGTTTATATTCGTATTCACTTTCGCAATACCCGCGTACATTCTAGTAACACACAGCACTAAATGCGTAATTTGTAAATAGCAATGTGTCGAGTTAGGTAAGATTTTTCTAAATGTATGATATTATTTGCACTTTTAAATGCTGTAAAAAGTTCATGTTACTGATTAGTTGAGTATGTCCTCACCACGAGTGAGTGACTCCGTTCCCACGACTTAGGTGTGTCATTCCTACGACTTATGGAGCCGCTCCCACGAGTTAAGCTAATGTACGAGCTACCACGACTTAGAGACTCACGAATCTTTCTCACGTTCTCACGAATTATTAAGTGGTCCCATGAATTTGATCTCGGTCCCACGACTTTTTATTGCAGCGCATTACTCAAATTATTTCATGTATTGAAGAATTTCGAGTTAGATTGTAGACATTCAAAATTATATCGATTGGTATTTATTTTTGTTTAATATAATATAAAAACTTAATTGAAAACCTTCACAAAAATAACGCAGAATTACAGAATATCAGAATATTTGGACCGCCAATACACTATTCCAAAATGCACAAATGTATTAATGAGTAAAATTCATTTTGCAGAAACAATAATATATTCATTCAAATAAGACAAGTTGGAAGATTCAACGTTATTTATTTCAAGTAGTAAAACATACTATAATTGCAAAAATATGAAGTAAAATAAGTTCGTATTGCGACACTCATAAGGCAAAGGCTAGCATGGTCAGTAATGTGCAAATTCTGGTTCATGTTATTGGAGATATGCAACTTTTGCCGATTCCGATGTTGAAATCTGAATCCAGCGGACTATATATATATATATACATTGTCTCAATCTAGTTGTCTGACTAGAAGACGCAATATAATAGTTATGTGCCTGAAACGAAATACATTTGTGCATATCTTTTTGCTTCTGTAAGTGAATGATAAGAATGCGAGTAATATTTCGTAAACAAATCAAAACTTAAGATATACATGTAGTTTCTTTCTAGTGATATACGCACTGTATTACACGACGGCACGATTAATGTGAATGTGGTTTACTTGGCCTTTTGCAAGTTTAATGAATAGCACGTGAATATCGTGAATGCCGATAACATTATGTTAATTAATATTTATAGAATTTAAATCATAAAGACATGTTTACAAGATATTCTATGGTGATAGGAGTTGCACCATACTCTCCAGTTCAGTGTTTTACGGAATCCGGATAGTGCCATCTATAATATCGCCCTTCTTTCATCAAGGGCGACACACGACACACGAAGCGATACACGAAATTGTGCGCGACACGAGAAGCGACGCACGATATTTTGCGCGAGACACTAAGCGACGCGCGAGAACGTACCACGAAATATCGCCCTTGTGTAGGTAGCCCAAAAGGTGATATATCGTGTTAAATATCGCGTGTCCCTTCGTGGATAGCGCAAAATATAGTGCGTCGCTTCGCGTGTCGGGCAAAATATCGTGGGTCGCTTTGAGTATCGCGCAAAATATCGTGTCTCGCGTTCAAAGGACGACGCACGAAACACGAAGCGACACACGATATTTTGCGCGACACACGAACCGATACACGATATTTTATTATTCAAATATCGCCCATATTATCCGAATCTCATGTATCGCGGTCTAATTTCAGACCGCGACACACGACACACGAAGCGATACTCGATATTTTGCGCGATACACGAAGCGACACGCGATATTTGTACCGTTCAAATATCGCTGTAATAATATATCTTGTCGACTCTCGCGTTTTCAAAAAATCAGGGGAGACAAAAAGTGGATATTTTTACGTCATCAAGCATGTGCATCATGTCGTATATATATCTTTGATATAATATTATATTATAATAATATTTATGTCTGATCAGTAATTAAAGTGTATATTATTGATATAGCATGCGATTCGCTTCATATATTTCAATTTAGCCATAAATAAATATTTACTATTACATAAATATTTTATATAAACGTATATTCGATGAAAGGAAAATCGCTTGGAATAACGATTTTGAATATAACACTGAGTTCCCTAGGGCATTATGAGTTGTTCGATTCTACGGTTCAACGTGCATTACGTGCTTTTTGTGTAAATCATATTAGACATGCACAAAAGAAACAGTGTGAACTTTATCTGAATATTATTATATAATAGTCATTTATATTATATCTTGAACCCTCTTTCGCAATATGAAACAAACGTTTTTCGCCCTTCGAAAGCGTTTTTGTTAGCCAATATAAATATTATAAAATTGTTGTTTGCACTTTATGCAGTTTTATTTATGCCGATAATTTTTTTGATAAAGCATTATAAAAGGTATTTAAAAGGTAAATCAATACCAGCAACAAAAATACCGTCTAATTAATGCATCAATTGACTGGACATTAAAGTTGCTCGTCAATTATCTGGATAACCTTTAAATGATTATAACACATGCACTGAAAAGAAATCTTCTGGTTTCATATTGATGTCTTACTTGAAGTTAAACGTTATCTACAAATCTGCAATCCTATTGGATGTGATAAAGCTTAAAATGATATATTATCTTAAAATTGATAGAAATTTTACTCCATTGTTCAAATTGCTAAATAGTTTTAAACATATTTCCTTGTCAATACATATCAAAATTATTATGAAAATTAATTAATTTGTTCTCGGTTTACTTATGCTAGAATATTTTTTTATAAGTGTGTCGAGGGCAGCCATATTGATAATAAATGGTTAAAAATTACTGTAACACCGTTTACAAAACGCGAGAGTCGACAGGCGATATTATTACAGCGATATTTGAACAGAACAAATATCGCGTGTCGCTTCGTGTATCGCGCAAAATATCGAGTATCGCTTCGTGTGTCGTGTGTCGCGGTCTCAAATTAGACCGCGATACACGAGATCCGGATAATATGGGCGATATTTGAATAATAAAATATCGTGTATCGCTTTGTGTGTCGCGCAAAATATAATGTGTAACTTCGTGTTTCGTGCGTCGCCCTTTAAAATGCGAGAAACAGGTCGATTGCTGCTGCACCTGCTGTGGTTGCTTCGTCTTAGGTGATCCAGCCACTATTTGCACATCGGAGTCCCTCTTTACTTGCTGGTGGCGCAGTGAAAATGTATTCGCCTCAGTGTGATGATTCCCAACAATCTTCACTGGTGATATAAATTTCTTCCTTGGACGCGGCACAACTTGTGTTATCTTTCTTGCATTTAAAAACAATGTTGCAGTGTCGGTTTCAGTCCTTGGTGCTGCCACCACCTCAAAGACCGGTTGGCTCCCCTCCGATTGCCAACTCTCGTAGTCAAGTGACGAAGCAACAATGGCGACCAAATCACACGCTGTTTATTAATTACATACATTTTCAGGTATCTTTCAACTTATATGACAAGAAAAACATGAAATTTTGTCGTGAGTTAAGAATTTGTTTCCCTGAACCTGTTTGTATTGGTATTTTCTCTATAAACTGCAAATTAACTGATTTATAGCGTGACATAAATATGTTACGACTGTGATTGACTTTCGAT
Source organism: Dreissena rostriformis (assembly GCA_007657795.1). Lineage (NCBI taxonomy): Eukaryota > Metazoa > Mollusca > Bivalvia > Myida > Dreissenidae > Dreissena > Dreissena rostriformis. The sequence continues at coordinate 62,236 of VMBQ01001897.1, read as the reverse complement.
ATGGGGTTCGCTTCGGCGTACAGGTCTGTCAATATTATATAAACTGTTCGCTGAAGTTTTTTTTAGCTACATAGGCAGTTGTCTACTCTGTGCCTAATGGGTAATCCGGGACTGGGTGGCGTTGATTTGATAGACATGTTAATACCACGCCAAACCCGAGTCTCTGCTAAGTTCTTAAGTAAAGGCGACTCGTAACGCGAAATATTGCCAATGCACGCCGTGTGGTAGTGGTGAGAATACAAACAGCTAGCACTGCCAATGTTCCTCATCACGTTGGCGTAATGGATCGGACTCCAAAGGATCCATCCCCCCTGAAGTCGTCATAGTTGCAGACGTCTAGCGGTTAGAACGCAACAAAGTCTAAGGAACGCAGAAGAGCTAAGGTTTCTGTGGAGCCACATAGAAAAGTTAAACCTTTGTGGCCGACCATACGACGGTCACCATGGGCGTCCGATCAACTTTCAATGTAATTCTGCGGTGTTCTTCTCTCTATGTATTTTTATTTTCAAAATGTGTCACTGCGTTTCTAACGCGTTCTTTTAACGAAAATGAAGTGGAATATTTACGGTGCGGTCGCGGTTGTGACCCTGTTATACTTTGGAGTTATGCAAAACACATTTGAAATTATTATCGGCGTGTTCCAAAAACATGTATGGCAGTTTCAAAATAATTCATTGTGCGATAGAGGTACTTGTATTTTGAAACCCGATAACCTTTAGCAATGCTGCGGACAATTGCAATTTACACCAACAGGGCAATTAAAAGTAGAAGTGGCTGAGCGGCACATTGGAATCCAGATCACATGTTCAGTAATCGATGGATCTGCTGTCCCGTTTGTCATGCACTGGCCCATAGATGGAAAGATACATGCCTCCGTTATCCGCTCATGCTATCTCTGGATGCGACACTGTGGCTGCAGATTTGGGTATCGTAATGGGTACAGTTATTAAGATGCTGAATGAAGGCGACTCCACCAGACTGTTAGGCGATATGAAGTAAGTTATGAAGGAATCGACCAATTTTTTTTTTGTCAGCATGCTAGGGAAAGCCTGATACAGAGGAAATGTCAATTACAAGACAAATCCTTTGGGCAACCAGCGTAGGCAAGTCGGTTAACGCTATGCATTGCTAGCAAGCTTGCCGCCAACCACAGAAGCATTCTATGAAAATGTGAAACGTGCTTACATCAAAGCATTATAAAATATAATGTCCTTAACACCAGTTTTGTCGTAAGATATATTGATCCACACCTTAAAAGGAAATGCACACGTTTAGAAAGTAGTCGAACATAACCTTTTGTCACGCTTTAGTTTTTATTGTACGAATATCATTTATATACAAATTCGTATTTATATGACACTGGTGTTTAACAAGTTTTAGTACTTTATATCCGTTCAAGTTCCGTTCTTATTGCAGTGTGTTTTTTTTTTAATAAAACATCCAATAATTTTGATGAACATATCATGTTATTCTGTTTTTTTGTTGTTCAATAGCCACTTAAAACACCTTCTAAAGGAAACCTGTTTATTTCTTTAAATAACATATGGACAAATAAATCAAACAAATGACTTAACCTATTAAGTCGGTGAATGCATTTTGGTGCTGGTTCCGGTTTCAATTTTGTGTGGATGGTCTTGGCCGGTTTAACTTGTGGCAGGTTTGCATTGCCTCAGATGTGTTGTTCCTGTTCGTATCGTTGCGACAGGAGCCAACCCGATTGGAAGTTATAGTTTAAGTACGTTTTGGTGAAGCAAACAAAAGAATAAAAAAAAAAACGACATGCACATTTTAGACATTATACTAAATGAACATAGAAAAACAAATCGCTAATAAACCACAGTTGTACAACTACTTAATAATAAAATAAGAGCTAGTCATGTCACGGGCAAACCATCTCAATCCATATAGCAAGTCCTACTGCAGCGAGGCGCCCAACGATGTCTCGTGTTTTATTCTCTAAAATTAATTGAGTAATGGTTCGCTTGATTCTGTTGTGTATGCTTCCAATGCTCGAAAGTAAGTTTTATTTATTTTTAGCGGTTTTTTAACAATATTTTAAAATAAATTAGGTAAAACGTTGATGAGTAACAAACTAAAATGCAGAGGTAAAAAGGTACCAAAAGATAACAAATATAGTTGTATACAACTGACATTTGTTGTTGTTTGTGCAGCCGATAGACAAATACGAATCATATACTGCAACAAATACGAATCATGTAATGCAGCAAATACGAATCGTGTACGTAACAAATACAAATCAAGTAATGCAACAAATACGAATCATGTACTGCAACACATACGAATCATATAATGCAACAAATACGAATAATGTACTGCAACACATACGAATCATGTAATGCAACAAATACGAATCATGTAATGCAGCAAATACGAATCAAGTAATGCAGCAAACACGAATCATGTAATGCAGCAAATACGAATCATGTAATGCAGCAAATACGAATCGTGTAATGCAACAAATACGAATCATGTAATGCAGTAAATACGAATCATGTACTGCAACAAATACGAGTCATGTACTGCAACAAATACGAATCATGTACTGCAACAAATACGAGTCATGTAATGCAACAAATACGAATCATGTACTGCAACAAATACGAATCATATACTGCAACAAATACGAGTCATGTACTGCAACAAATACAAATCACGTACTGCAACAAATAAGAATCATGTACTGCAACAAATACGAATCATGTACTTCAACAAATACGAATCATGTAGTGCAACAAATACCAATCATGTACTGCAACAAATACGGGTCATGTACTGCAACAAATACCAATCATGTACTGCAACAAATACCAATCATGTACTGCAACAAATACGAATCATGTAATGAAACAAATTAGAATCACGTAATGCAACAAATACGAATCATGTACTGCAACAAATACGAATCATGTACTGCAACAAATACGAATCATGTACTGCAACAAAACGAATCATGTACTGCAACAAATACGAATCATGTACTGCAACAAATACGAATCATGTACTGCAACAAACACGAATCAAGTCATGAAACAAATACGAATCACGTAATGCAACAAATACGAATCATGTAATGAAACAGATACGAGTAAAAGTGTCCTCATCGGTTAAATAGTAACTGTAACTTGATATGGATTTAATTAAAGTGAACAACATTTGATTTATGAAACCATTTACAGATAATTAAAACATTTTATTTAACTAAACTCGATTAAAACCATCAGGAACTTTAAACTATTAACACTTTTACAAAAAAACATACTTCACTGATAACGCAATAGACTGTTTAATGTAATAAAATACCTTATACTAAGATACTTATACTTTTAAAACGAAATACCTATGCTGCGGTCCTAGATGCAAAATTTCCATACTATTTTTTTACACTGAGAGGACGCAAACAAAGGGAATAGTATAATATGGTATATTGACAAACAATTGCCAGAAGTTCCTTGGTCAAATTAAACAGAACAGTGTATAATATACTGTAAACATATATTTGATTTAGAAAACAATTAATTCAAGTGAAAACATGATCAAATTGTGCAATTTATTGATTATCCAGGGGTAAATTGTTGTTCCAAACAGGCGGATGATTTGATAATTTACATATTCTAGAAGACAAAAAACGTCCCGAAAGGTGGAGACATTCGTTTAAAAAATATGCTTTAATATCTCATATTTGTAAATGTGAAGTGCAACTTTTTACAGCCGACTATTATAATCATTTGAAACTTTTTAAATGTGCATTGTTAATTTTAAGCATTTGCTAATGCGTTGTGTTTTCAAAGTGTTGGTACTTTAGTGTATCTGTTATAACCCTTTGTTAATTTGCATTCACTTGTTTGTTGTGTAAGAACATTGAACATCATCGACGAGGTAATGATAGTCGCTTGTAATGAACCATTAAAATATAGAAGAATGCTTTATTTCATAATTTGATTTAGTAAACACATGCCTCGCATAATTTATAAACATACTATAATTAACAGGATGTTAGGGATGTCACAATGCCATTAACAGGATGTTAGGGATGTCACAATGTCATTAACAGGATGTTAGGGATGTCACAACGCCATTAACAGGATGTTAGGGATGTCACAATGTCATTAACAGGATGTTAGGGATGTCACAATGTCATTTACAGGATGTTAGGGATGTCACAATGTCATTAACAGGATGTTAGGGATGTCAAAATGCCATTAACAGGATGTTAGGGATGTCACAATGCCATAAACAGGATGTTAGGGATGTCTCAATGCCATTAACAGGATGTTAGGGATGTCACAATGCCATTTACAGGATGTTAGGGATGTCACAATGCAGTTATGCTAGTACATACAATATCAATGACAGTATTTCTTTTTTTCAAACTTAATTCAATACAAGAATATCAACGAGAAATGTTAACTAAACTATCTTAAAATGGCACCAATCGGAAATGCTATGTATTTAATTTATTAACCATGATGAATTAAACGTACATTAACGATGATGAATAAACAAAGAAAAACTCATAGATATAGTGTAATATGACCTACTGAGGGGAAGTAACTTTTACAAAAAACAAATATCTCGGATTACCGACAACAAAAGAAAAAGTCGGAAATGACCGATTTCGGATTAAAAATGTATAAATAATCGTTGGTACTTGAATTCATGGTTCAGCGAACCAACGAAATCTACGAAAATTCGTACAATACGAAATTTAATGGTTTTACAGTATTTGTGTTACTCATTATACACGAGTTACTTACCATTTATTAGCATAGTGTAGCAACATTCTTATAAAGGTAAATACAGAAAACTCAATCGCATGTATTTTACCATCATGGATTAAGTACAAATAATAAAATAAAACATCTGCTCCTATGTCATCAAGCGCTATAAATTAAATAATATGATAAAAGGTGCTACCTAATTTACGGGCAAAAGCTAAAAGGATGTCTGTTTTAGATAACATAAGTTGTAAATGTCTGCACATAATCATTATTGTGGAACAAAACCTTTAAATGCTTGACATAAACATATGTTACTGAACAAACCAATAAAATGTTATTTGTTTTTAGACAAATAAACGAAAACGCTTTACAGAGTTCCCAGCCAACCTGGAAATCAGGGAAAAGTCAGGGAATTCGGGAAAAGTTCCTGAAATCAGGGAAAAATCAGAGAATTTTGTATGATCGTCCCCGACTGACCTCCTAAGGTAGCCACCGCCTAGACGAAGCTTTCCTACCGAGGACCCCCTACCGTCCGACCGAACGTTCGGGAGGCTAATAGGTCGAAATTATGATACTGTAATTTGTATTTTCCATCAGGGAAAAATCAGGAAATTTTGTTCATACAAAAAACTGGGAACCCATCTTTGGATGAAACAACCATGAATCTTGTTTTCAGACTCTTTAATACTCAGTTTCATTGTTGTTCTCTTTTAAATTGAACAATTTTAGACATTTTAAATTCAAAAATCTATTTAATGGTAGAAATTTTGAAGGTTATATATATTTGAAGAATATATAATTAAAAAAATGTTTAGGGGAACATGTATAATACATGATTGGTTATCATTAAATCACTGCCCTTACATCATATCTTTTATCTAACTTTACATTTTCTATTTACAGAGGTGCGACACCAATGCTTTCGTCTCGTTCTGCGAGAATTAAATAACTGAATCATGTGAAAAACATGAAATGTGTGCAGCCTAGCGCTTGACAGAACAGCTTTTAAATATTAAACAAAAGAAAAATACCTAATGACCCAATATCCGATGTTTATGTCAGCACAGTGCTATTGTTAGCAGTTTGAACAGTTTGGTACGAAAATGATCGAGTACGAGTTGAACTATTGTTTTCAATCATATCCTTATCTAAAGAAGTTCTTAACATACCAACAAGAGAGGATCTTTGAATAATCATGTAGAATAAAATTGAAAAATTACACCAACACTGTTCATAAAAGGATAAACTTTTTGTTTATTTAGATTGATTGAATAACACTAAACTTAAATTTAAAATCGGCAAAAAAATGCTTTGTGACGAAAACGGTTTCTGTAATATAAAAGGCATTCTTTTACAATATAGATCTAGCTTGATATTTCTTGTAACCAAATGCAATAAATCAGATATATATTTACTTACCAGTCGAGTTTTATTCCATCTGTTTTTCATTTAAAATGTTAACAAAGAACAGAAAGTCAGTTCCACTGTTCACTCCCTTTTGAGATATCAAACTGATACGCCATTGTTTGACAAAAGTCGTGACGTCACTGAGTCATGTATATTAGAAGACGAAAGAAACGCGGTCGTTCATGTTTTGAACAAATACATATTTTTAAACAATTGTAAATAAATTTGAAGGGTTAAAAATAACAATGAGACAGTGATATTGATTGAAGCAAATCAATGCGAGACTAATTATCTTATTCGATGTTTTGAAACCGGATGTACGCAATACAATTTAGACGGGTTATCTTTCTTTTGATTTTGTGTAAAAAATAATGTCACCACTTTTAGTAAACCAGTTTAACAAACGGAGGCAGAACATGAGACAAGATAAGTATTCATGAATGATAAATAGCATCGCGNCTTCTGCTATTACTACTTCTGCTATTACTACTTCTACTATTACTACTTCTGCTATTACTACTTCTACTATTACTACTTCTGCTATTACTACTGCTGATGCTGCTGATACTGCTGATACTGCTTCTATTTCTACTACTACGTCTAATGCAACTACTACCTACTACTTCTACATAGACATATATTACTACTACTGTTGCTACAACTATCTACCACTACTACAAAAACACATATTATTACTAATGTTTCTTCTGTTGATGTGTACGATGAAGACGCATCGTATCCCACTATTAACAAACGAATATTTCCAGTGTATAACTTCGTCATGGAGCACCATTAACGGAATACGACGCCTTGCCTTTCGAACCTGCCTGTAGTCAGCTGGCTATATCCTGGCAACGATTGGCAACTATGTTTCGTCATTAAATGGGAAATTATGCGTAACTTTTACTTCTATTGAATCAGCGACACCTTCACTTTTATACATGACAAGTGATGATGATAGAAGACAACGAAAGTAAAAGTAGTCGACCAATATTGTGTCACGAGGGCGTTTCGTCACGAAGCCTGTATGTGTCACAGTGAAAATTCTAAAGCGGACAAGGGTCATTTGACTTTCAGATTATTTTGTAATATCACCATCGCGTCAAGTAGCATTATGAGGACCTTTATTGCCCTCAGCTGAAAATTAAAACTGTAATTAGACATACAAGCTGGGGTTTTGGACAATGTAACGGTCGAAGTTCCGTTTGTCAATAGGTGTCAGATTGGACAGTCACAGTGGTTAGTAATTAGCTGTGCTTGAGCCTAACGATTGCGTGTCCTCACCAGAGCCATCACATGTAAGAGTGCCATAATATAACTTTCTAAGGATCACTACGCTATGGACTTTGGAGAACCATGGCATCGTATATCGCTTCAGTTAAAATTCATAATCGAATATGTTAATGGTTTATGTTAAGGGATTGGTCTCAAACATGGTTGTGCAAGTATCTTCAGTATATGTCCTTACATAACACGACATTTGTCAAAATATGTTTGATTCCACGTTTTTTTTTAAACTAAGAACATCCCTTGGACATTCTGAATAAAGCAAGTTGTGCCATCGAAAATGTACGCAGAAAATGTTAATAAGTGAATGGAACGACTCTTGCAGTGGATGAATTTAAAATTAACTCACTATTGTACAACAGATACAGTGCGACAAATCACGGGGCTGTGTAATGTTCAATTTTAGTTATTTAAAATATTTTATAAATTTTGAAATATGCCACGTGTGTGCACACATTCCACAATACATGTAATTGAAAACAGGAAATACTGTCTAAAAACATCAAAACCATATTACTGCAGCATATTTGATATTTGTTTATATTTTTTTTAACAGTTTAAACAATCAGCAAATGATGTTTTAGTGGTGCATAAGTTTAGCAATTCTTGGATACTATATCTCTATGGTAGCAACACGTTCAGTTTACATGTAAGTAGATGCGACAAGTAAATGTGTCCACATTTATTCATGGGCTTAATTCATCAATTGAATTGCATCAATGCATTTACTTTTTAGTTATATTACATTTCTCAGTTGTGTACTTCAATATCGCGTAGGTTGTTTTAGCTCGCGGATTTTATATGGGTTTGGGGTTTCATCTCCTGATTTTTCTCAATGGCAATGGCAATGTGCAATAGTTAACGTACATCCATAGCATGATTCAAACCGGGTTGACTAGACCAAATAACGTACAAACCCACGAAGAAATATCAATCTGCTAACCTAATGACCCAATGACGAACGTCATGGGCGTTCGTTAAGGCACCGAATTCATGTACGACAGACATCGTAGCTGTACTCATTACGTCGTTCAGATAACCCTTAACCCGACGAAAACAAATTTCGTAATGTGTAACAGATATATTGTGATAACAAGATTTTGGTAAACGATAGTAGAGCGTCATTACTGGCTAGGTCAGAGGAGGCCCACAAATGAGCGAAATCACATCCTTGAAAGAAAACCACAACACTGGAAAGGGATTGTAACTGAATCTCAAACGGAATACTTTGTAAATGTATTAAGCAAACTAAGCAGCAGCGAGCACATGTGACACGAACTAATTTGATGATTGTGGATTAGTGATGCTGTTAACAATGAAAGAAGGCTTTCTACTCAGATCTATACTGGTTTACAAAAGAACATTTGCGGGTTATCGTTTTATTGCAATGTTCAAGCACAACGCATTATATAAATCTTTTCTTCGATTTATCTTATATTATTTGCCTCAAACCAGAACGCTGATGTTATGATACATATAACTTAAAAAACGGAAGCATTTGCCACAGAAAACAGAACGTGTGAGAAGTGGGTTATTATCGAGTGCACTGGGAATTTCTCTGATGGCCATCGTCCCCAAAAGACTTGTTAGTTGGGTAACGAGGGAAAGTTACAGATACAGACGACTCCTCGTTTCAGAGACGACCGTGGGTCTTTAAGTTCCCGGTGTGATCCACTCCTGGCAAGTGCCACGTTAAAATCGAAGTCATCCCACGGGTTGATCGGAAACAAAACTTAACACTGAAGGTCCATTTTTATCACACAAGTAGAGATAATAATTGCATGGGAGCATAAAGACAACACCAAATGTCTTCGATATTTATCCATGTGCATTTTGCGTTATATGATGACTTTGCTGTTTTAAAAGGACACAAACTGAACGCCTTAAAACGGGAACGTATTTAAAGCAATTGCATGGTACGGTACAATAACTGACATGTCACGTGAAGATTGCATGTCACGCCGGGTGGCGCCTTGCACACGCATCGGTTTCAAGTATGCGAGGCATCAGAGTTTCCTATTTCTACAGAATGCAGAGAGGAGAAGTGAAACTCAGACGAAGATACCATGTATGGTAGACATTTTTGCGGTTTCACTCAGCGAAAGAAACCGATGTCTAGCCTTCAGGACGGCTCCGTATAAAAGAGTACAACTTCTATTACTATGGTAACTGACAATCATACTGCATTATGTCACGTGATATCTAAAGGTTACCAAGGTGTTAACATGTAATAGGAGCAGAAGTATTCGCATCGCATTTTAAAGACTTTACAAATGTAACCACAGATGAAGTAACTAGTTGGCATAACTCGAACGTAGTAGACGTAATAGTAGTAGTCGTAATAGTAGTATTAGTAGTAAAGAAAATCAACACAAAAGACATGTACCTTGTAATACAAGTGAATTGCAGTGCGCATACATATGTACAGGTTTGTTATGACAAAGAATAGAAATATTGACACGGATTTTTCCATATAAACGTATTTGATATATAATAACGTACACACCCTGGCTATCAATTACATAATTATCTGTACGTCTCATGCAACAAATAACACAACGCAATATATTATACATATATATTTATGATACACATTAGAACACAAGTACAAATATCAATATACTAAACAGTTTATTCAAATGACGTCATTGTTTTGTTTACACGTACACTCTGATATCCGATCGTTACTAATGTAAGTACTAATGGTCTGGGCCTGTATTTACCAACCCATTCTTAGACTTATGAATAAAGAATATACTTAGAACCAAGAAAATACATTCAGCGTTTGAATACATTCAGACTACCACTAATAATTATGCCATAAAGAAAATGTTCTACATTATGAATGATTAAGATAGATGCGATTAATGCCAAGTTTTACTCAAAATAAGTATTGAACATTCCAATTTAAAGAATATTCTTCATTCTTAGACTTTAGTCAAAGAATTGTTTGGGGAATACGGGTCCTGGTCTCAACTTAATATCCTATGGCAACCCCGGGTTATTAAAGATTATTCTATAAATATTAAAAACGAGCCCTAAAATCACTGGTTGTCAATGTCATGTTGTTGTTTTGTACGTTTATGCTTGTCTTAGCGGAATATTGGGTTGTTTGGCTCGAATCAAAACACATACTAACCCATGTGTATTTCTGATATTCTGACTAACGTTTGGAAAGCAATGCAATCTATGTAGTCAGTACTTATCTTTAGTTGTTCTATTTCCATGGAAACATGACGACCGCAAGATATTTTGAAAAACAAACAGTTTGGATATATGTGTCCGTCATACTGTAAACTGTCCCTGTGTATTCAACCGTTGATTGGTCGTCCTCATACTAGGAGTCATCCGAACACCAAGATGACGATGCAATTTAGGACACGCAACCATGGAAGTACAACAGTAAGCAATTATCTTTGCTACTTTTCTAATGTGTTGACGCAACGGCGATGACTGAACATTGACAGTATCTCCCACACGTATCATTCCCCCGTTGACCTTCTGAAAACTGCAAATTGGTTTGCCGTGACCGGTGCATAGGACGCTGGTTAGAAACACATCCGACAAAGGGAAATTCAAATGGTACAAAATGAACTGAAGAAGAACAATAAGCAATATTGTATTCTTCGCAAGGCGATACGTTATTGTACTACCGTCTACCTACACAGTTTGGGAGATATATAATATGACAGTGTTGTGATAGTGGGCTGTTTGTAGGATATGAGTTGTGATAGGAAACACGATGAGACATCCTGTGTCGTCTTACATAACATCTATGAGAACTAGAGAATTTCTGCTTTCACACTGGAATCAGCAAGCAAGACAAGGATCATACCATCGAAGTATTAGTACCAGTTTAACAAATAGGCACTGAACCGGAATCCTTTGTTTTTATAGTTAACAAAATACTTAACAATATAATAGCAGGTTTTATTAAATGAATTATTGCAATATGATTTTTTCGTTCATATATCGCGCATGACTGTCTGCTTTTTTTTAAAACGTAAAACAAGTGAAACAAACCAACGACAACAAAAACTTTTCCCTATTTGCACCAATTATGAAAGTGCATCATTACAAATACCTAACTACATGCGTTTGCATAAATAATAAGCTAATGTCTCTGATTCAATATAGGATAACTGCGTATGTAATGTGATGTATGCTTCGCATGAATAAACGTCATTAAGCAGTTACAATAACTGCGCATGTTATGTTATGTATGCTACGCATGAATTAACGTCATTTAGCAGTTACAAATTCAGTACATATAACGAATAGATGTAAGCCCTTACTCATAGTTTATGTATGTAAATGTGATACAGTTGGCTTCACGTATCTTTTTATTGTATCCATCAAGATCACAGTCAATCATCGTTGTACATTATCAATACACTATGGGAAAGTTTGTCACACATTACGGTGTGGGTATGTATCACGAACAAATACAAAATCCATAAAATAAGATACTAGTAGCTTCAGCCATCAATATTTGACGATTGGTAATAAGTTATAAGTGCTGGGGCGCTGTGCGGGTCTGCGGCATCAAATGATTTCCATAACCTGGAACTGCACACTCGTAAATAATAAATGTGTGAATTGCAAGCACTACTTGTATATAAATGATTAAATACGTTTGCAAATAAATGTTAGCAAGTATTATCGATTTGGTTTATTGTACGAAGAACCAAATGTTACAACTCGTTTTATAATTTAATCACACAATATACATTATTTACAATGTACCGTTTTTGTGTCAACTGAAATGATGTCCAGGTTAGTTCATGTTTATGTGAAGCAATATTTTTGGAAGAAGCTGACCAAGCTTACTTTTCACATCTCATGCGATATTGTTTTCAGCGGCAACATGGAACGCCATCCGAATCGCGCAAATTTACCAAAATTAATTAAATCCAAACATACTGCAAGTCTTGACGATAAATTTGTAATTTGTTCATATTTGTCAACTAATATTTTACGTTCTACACGATTTCGGATGCCGAGAATTAATTAGATTTATATTAAAAGCGCGCGGTAAAATTGTATCAATATGTGTATTATAACCCAAGCATTTTTACATTTATCATTAAGCGAAAAAGAATCAACAAGGCTACCTTAATATAATTTTCAACGCCGATTGTCTTTTTGGATACATTTCCTGATAATTTTTATCTTGATTTACACGAACGTGTATATTTTAAATATTTATGTATTAAACTACAGTGTATTGGTCGTGGAAATGGCCTGTAATAAATTGTACGGAGTCCATTCAAATATTTCTGTTGATATAGTGACATATTGTTGACAGTACTAGTATTGCAGTATTGTGTTATGACATCTAAATGTGAATACTTGTAGTAGATAGGTGTACGACTATGAAAATCCTATAATATGCCCCTGTAGTTCCTTTGCTTTAGAAAGTTTTTAACAAAGGTAAAAAACAGTTTAAAAGAATTGAAATATGAGAGGCAGTTATTCAATACGATATAGATAGAAGAAGTCTAAACAACAACAAAGTGCACATTAATCGTAACAAAAAAAGAAATATAAGTAACAAAAAAAAATCGAAACAAAATTCAATAATGAAATAATTTAATTAAAACAAGTTAATGATAAAATTATGTTCAAGCAAATAGAAGCTGACCNTAAATTGTTTATGCACTTCAACTATATTTCGTTAAAAAACGTATGACTAAATTTCTTAAACACGTGTATAGTCTACCGAACTTCTAGCAGATGTAACCAATACGTGTACTATGTGTTGTATTTATATGAATATGTTTTATTTCTTATAACGAGGAACCTCCGAATATTGAATCAAAATTGTGTCTTTGTGCGTTTTTACTAAACCTTGCCATATGCTGTAAATTGTTGATACTTTTGCCTATTTACCATCATTGGCGTTGGGACGCTTCTTACATTTAATAAGATCTTTTTACTACATACATTTTATTACTAATATATCCGCCGTATCGATTTTCGGACGAATATATTCTTTATTTGACTTTACTTATATCATAACGGTTGATTAATAATCTAAACATCAAAATGTAAAGCACACCTGTCCCCGGTACGACGATTTTACAAAGATAAAGTTTGGTTATAGAATACAACTTCACTTATGTCTCTGTTATTGAAAACATGCTTTCAACTATGTATATCGAATAACATGTGATAGAACGCAGTCTCACGACCAATAACGATGTTTATGCTTATGCCATGTCTGTTATTATCATGTAACGTGACAGAAATAAAGATATTGTGTGTGTTTGTGTGTGTGTGTGTGGTTCGTTTTATCCTATGCTATACATCCATGCGTCTTAAGTATATTATACCTGTATTAATGTTCTTGTTCTTGTATGTACCAAATGGCTGGTAGTGTGATATCTAGTATCGTGTCCTGTGTGCGTCCTGCCATATACTCTGATGGCAAACATGACAGGTAATCAGCCATATATTATTAAAGCTAAACTATACTTTGACATACACGTATAAAACACAAAATTATCATCAATTGCGGTCTACTAAACCGCTAAAATTTGAATTAATAGAGGATTGAGCGACTTTTTAGAAAACAAAGACTAGTTCTCACGGGTGTTTAATTGAGTAATTATATTTTTGAATTGTTTATGTACAAAGTGACAAGGTTACACCTGCGCAGCGATGCAAATTTTACACAGCTTGTTTTTATTGCACATTGCACACTATTTTAAAAAATCACTGCTTTTCCATTATTAATTGATTTTTCGAATTCTTCAATAAATGAAATAATTTAAGAAATGCGCTGCAATATATAAGTTGTGGGAATGAGATCAAACTCATAGTGACGACTTAATAATTTCTGAGAACGAGCTTCTAAGTCGTAGTAACTCGAAGCTAGCTCGTAGGAACGACTTCATAAGTCATAAGAATGATTCACCTTAGTCGTTTGAACGGAATCACTAGCTAGTGGTAACGACATCAACCAATTAGAAAATACGCAGTTTAAAAAAAACATTTAAAAGCGCCAATCTGCCCTATTCATATTTTACGAAATCAGATTAACCCATTTATGCCTAGCGTCTAGAAAAAAGGCATTGGCAAACAGCGTAGACCCTGATGAGACGCCGCATGATGCGGCGTCTCCACAGGGTCTGCGTTGTTTGCTTAAAGGAATTTCTGCAAGAGATATTCTGAATATAGAAATAAATATACTAGACATCCCTTATTTTGGAAATAAATTGATCCAATTAAGAAGGATGTGAGAGTCCACTAGGCATAAATGGGTTAAAAGCGCCAATCTGCCCTATTCATATCTTACAAAATCATATTAATCTCCCTTGTATCAGTCATTTTTGAAAAATGCGTTTAACAACCTGTCTTCTGATTGGTTAGTTATATAATTACAAAGATCGACAAATAGTATTAACAACATACGCATTGATTGCTGTGAATTACTAGAATGTACGCGGGTATTGTGAAAGTGAATACGAATTTAAAATTGCATGCAGTTATAATCAATACTTGAGCCCAGTAACATGGTGATGGGCAACTGTGATTAATTAAAGATACATTTACCTCATTCGTTTGATTTCAATATCGCTGGGAACATAATGTGTTGTGACACATATATGTTTCAAAATGATGGCATCCACATACAGTGTATATTAAAAGTTGCTATGAATCAGTAAAAAATAGTAATATTTTAAAGTCATTTACATTTTTTTTACAGACAGACAGGCAGAAAGTTTATTCAGACTTATAAACTATTTTCTGTCACTATTACAAGAAGACTCAAGAACACCTAAGTTCTATTGAGGGGTGAGCAAATATATTAAACCGTATTATTAAGGAACTTATTCTATAGTACTAAAGCTTCTTTGATATATTTATATACATTTGAAATTACTACTATATCACATGAGAGTAATAACTTGTGTAATCTATAAACAGATGGGCAAATATAAAACATACGGCTAATATATATGTTTTCTTACATCAGTGGTATAGCGGCATATACATATAAAATGGTATTCGTTTTCAGGTATTACATTATAAACAATACCGTTCAATTTGTGGAATGTTGTTCGAGCATATCCGCAAATTTGGACCTCAACGGATGTGCAGATAATCTTAATCTTACATAAAATAAACAGACGTTTTACAATTACATTATTCACTAGTACATGTACATAGGTTTGAAGCTAATAATTAACTTAAATATAACATGCATAACTACTGTAGATGGACCACGCACATTCTTACTGGATAATATGCAACTGTATGTCAGGACTGAGAGTATTATGCTTTGAAATGCACTGTCGGTAGAAGGCGAAGAACGTCCCCTGAATTGATCCCCATGGTTCGATGATGGCGTAATTATGACCGTCGTCGGCCGTCATGCGATCCACGTCTGCGTTCCCGTCGGATACGTACATGGACCGGAATGTGAAAAACGGATAAAGATTTCTATCTCGGACAAACGTCGCGTCAGAGATAAGAAGTCGGGTTTCTTGGAACAGCGACACGATTGTCATGTTGACAGCGCCACCATCGGCGTAGTACAACGTAAGTTGCAGCGTGTCCGTATTAATGTGCACTTGATCAATGGGCGCGCATGGACGGACTTCGGTGGGATCCGTCTGTCCGATTATCACGGAAGAACCAAATGGGATCCAGTCGAGGCCATGCGGTGTGATTGGAAGAATCCGGATATTGCCGTCTTGATACACGACGAAGACTTGGCACCAGCCCTTCGCCGACCACGGCACGCGCTGATACAGCCGTAAATAGTGGACGCCGTGGTCGGTGCGGCCCGTATTGCTAAGGGTTACTGTCATACTCTGGTTCACTCGCCACCATAGGTCGACATTGACTACTTCTATCAGAGTCTTTTCGTCTTCGTATACCTTCGTTGCTATCTCTCCGTGGAATATACGTTTTATTGCGTATATCTCACCGATATGTAGCGAATCTGAATTATGCTGCTTTGAATAGAATGTGATCCTTATTTCATTTGAGCTTCCTTCGTGAAAACTAAAATCTGTTGAATTAAACTCGAGTTGTTTTTCGAAGTCGAACACAGTTGCGTGTTGTGCAGTGGACCACTGCTCATAACGATTCAAATATTCGAATTGGATCAAAAGCGTGCCGCTGTAGTTAACGTTGTGTAAAATAAACCGTAAACCAGTCTCTGAATCCATTTCTCCTTGAGAAGGACCACTAAGTGGAAACGTGATAACCAGTCTACCGACCTGATTCAAGTTCATGACTCTAAACCAGTGATGTAAATTCAAATAGAAGGCCGAGCCATCTTTCGCCGTGGATGACCTTTTTCGGTGTCCAATCTCTGAGAAATAAAACAACTTGTCCGCCATCTTACAGTTCGTAAAATCTGCGCCTTTGTTGTTGGCATATGTTGTGTATTTCGGAAGACTCGCAGTGATTATGAACTTTCTCGTAGAGTCATGGAATACCGGAATGTTCACGTTGTCCTCCTCAGCGCATATCGTCCGCCGGCTTTTCTGGAGCGCCAGACCTTTCGAGGCGCGTTGCGCGTCCGTGACATCCGGTCGGTACGAGATGTTATCAAAACAGAATACTTCACACCCCAGCGATTCATGCGACAGGGAGGAATTGATGCCCACTGTAAGCATGTCTATTTCCACGCCATATTGGTCTGATTTCTCGGCGTAAATGGTCAGTATGTGCGTACCCTGTGACAAACTTAGAGCGGCGTTCGCCATACTTTGAGACCGAAAAGTGTTCCACCCAAGTCCGTGATTCGCGACAATCACCGTATCAAATGACGTCATTTCCGTTTTGTCCACACTAACACGTATCCGGTCACTTCCGCCGTCGTTCGAATAAAGAAGCCCAATTATTTGAAACGCCGATGACGTCATGAGACAGAATTCATAACTTAGCATGTCGCCTTGATGCAGTAAGACAGACATATTGTTTGACGCGTGAGCCCTTGATATTATCTTACCGGACGTTCTTATCATGTTTTCTGCCTCGACTTTAAATTCCGATCCATGTATTTTCGCCGCAAACTCTACTATAGCGACCCACAGTAACGTATATGATTTCAACATAGTTTACACGCTAGAGAGAAACCACTTTGTTGAAATGACGAATTAATCTGCGTATTAGCTGTGATGTATTGAACAATAAACCGCGTTTTCGACACATACGTTTTAGAAGCCTTTATATCCATCCCGATTTTATATAATTACTGCTGCAGTTTTTAGTTCAACTTTGATTAATTTTATTATTCATAACGCATCAACAAGCAACACGTCTAACCTTGTATGTGGTTGTCGTATGCAGACGAAAGTTTGCAATTGATGTTGTAACCGCGCCCTGCGAACGCTTAAAGTCAGTCGTTCTAATGAACGTTAACGTAAATAAATGCATTCAAGCGTATTGCTGTGTTTACTTAAATCAATACTCTTAATTACGTTTGACTGAGTTTTAAAATTTTAGAATATTAAGTTCACTTTGTTTCCTTAACAGCTGGAACAAAGCGATTCTGTATAACACATGAAAGGTAAAATAAATACATGTTTACCTTTTATGGTAAAATGGCGGATGATACGTCGATGTTTATTCGCTAGCAAAAGACAACAGCAGAAAAGCGTGTTGATTTTGACTTCTGAATGGTAGTTCTTGCCATTGTTACAATGTCTTAATTTATATTAAATTGTACAAATAGGATCGTTTGCACGTATAATGGTGACAGATTCGTTTTTTATTCATTGATATATTACCGCGCCATTATTTTTATATCAGTGTTAATATATTGAAACGCCTTAACTCGAGATTCAGGCCCAGATCATCATCATCATCATCGTCGTCGTCGTCGTCGTTGTCGTCGTCGTCATCCTCGTCGTCGTCGTCGTAATCATCATCATCATAATCAGGGCAGTGTACTTAAACATTAGTATGGACAAGAAATGTCTTTGTAATAGACAAACAGCATTTAAATAAATATTGAGATGTCATTAAAATTGTGCATGACTTTCGAATGATCCGTTGCGTTACTCTTGGGCCCCAGATTGCTCGGTGAATAAGAAACAACATCTCGGACCCTTGATTCTTCGAACACCCTAAGAAAACGTATCTGACCCATAATAAATCTGACGTTATCTCAGACATGACAATATGTACTGGATATAAACGACAACGTGAATGGGACGGCACTTTTAACACATACATAAAGTCCTGTTTTATCAAAACAAATTAATTGCAATATTATACGAATTAAGTGTAGTTAAGAATCCACGATATTTTACAATAATTATAACGCCTTTCGTCAGTTCGTTTAGTGCAGATTTGAACAATAATTATCTTCTGGTTTAATAATAAATAGCATTTTGCTGCGAAATTGGTTTAAACGCGCAACACATCGCTACGTTATTGTGAAATGATATCTACATATTCAATTTAACGTAAACCGTTGTATTTCGTGCAGACGTTTTTTTTTCAACCAGTACATATATAGTATGTGTTAGAAGAGCTATGCGATTGTAATGTCTCATAATAATAGCCAATTCATTGTGATAGTTATAATTTTGTACAAAACATTAACCATATTCAATCATTATCATTTTTTGTAATAATATTTGTTTAATGAAACAACACATGTTATAAGTCTCCATGCATAAGATCTCAATGTTAAAATTTGAATTTTAATATTTTTCAAGTTAATGAAATGTCATTTTTGTATAATATCTTACATGTCATATTAAAATCGACACATTTAACTTGTTTTTAACAATGCATTATATATGTATTGGTATTATGGTTTATAAGTCGACCTCCATTATATCAATAGAAAATACACCAAGATGCAAAACTAATGAATATGTGCATGTTGTCTGTCAACATGTGCGTGTCGTCCGTCAACATGTGCCTGACGTCTGTCAACATGTGACTGTCGCCTGTCGACATGTGCCTGTCGTCTGTCGACATGTGCATGTCGTCTGTAAACATGTGCGTGTCGTTTGTCGATATGTGCATGTCGAATGTCCACATGTGCGTGTCGTTTGTCCGCATCTGCGTGTCGTCTGTCAACATGTGCCTGTCGTCTGTCAACATGTGCATGTCGTCTGTCAACATGCTCTTGTCGTCTGTCAACATGTGCATGTCGTCTGTCAGCATGTGCCTGTTGTCTGTCAACATGTTCATGTCGTCTGTCAACATGTGCATGTCGTCTGTCAACATATGCGTGTCGTCTTTCAACATGTGCCTGTCGTCTGTCAACATGTGCGTTTCGTCTGTTAACATGAGCATGTCGTATGTCAACATGTGTGTGTCGTCTGTCAACATGTGCATGTCGTCTGTCAACATGTGCATGTCTTCGGTCAACATGTGCGTGTCGTCTGTCAACATGTGTGTGTCGTCAGTCAACATGTGTGTGTCATCTGTCAACATGTGCATGTCGTCTGTCAACATGTGCATGTCGTCTGTCGAGTATAAATTGATTATGCGGAGAGAATTCATGAGGTACGGATACTGGATACAGTCATTATTCGTATTTTGCTTATTTCGGTTTCGAGCAAAGCAGTAATCTAAGTGAATCACATATATTTGCATATTTGTTTTAAATATTGACTATATTTATTATTCTTTTATTTGAGTCATTGCTTATCAATGTCAGTTTTATGAATTTCTTAAAATCCACGGTTTGTATTTTGCTTATTTCGGTTTCGGGCAAAACATGAATCTAAGTGGATCACACAAATTTGTGTATTTATTTGGATACAGTCAGTTCTTGTATTACGTTTTATTAGTTAAAATGTGCTCTTAAATGTAATGCTTTAACAAATATTATTTGCTATACATGTACATTTTGTTTACATATCGGTGATGTGTCATATGATTTTTTTTGTTAAGCGCCTTTGAACGCACAATACTGTATGAAAAGGGCGCTATATAAATGTGGTAGTATATATTATGAATACGTGTCATTGTAATATTAAACCGAGGATAGTGTGCACTTAGGATCATTATATTAGTCATATTAATATTCTTTGATGGTAGGTCACTTACGTATTCTTTGAACATTTCAACACAATTCAATTTGTAATGTGAATGATGATTTAAATCACAATAATTTAACAATATGTATACATATACAATTTGCAACCAATAGGATTTAAAAGTAGAAAGTGAAAAATATTTACGTTCATGAGTTACTATCTGTATTTTGTTTTAATATGACAATGTCAGGGTTCAATGTGTCGTCTTCTGAGAAAACTGGGCATAATGCTTGTGCGTAAAGTGTCGTCCCTGATTAGCCTGTGCAGTCCGCACAGGCTAATCAGGGACGACTCTTTCCGCCTAAATTGGATTTTGGCTAAGAATAGACTTCATTTAAACGAAAAATGTCATAAAAGCGGAAAGTGTCATCCCTGATTAGCCTGCTAATCTGGGACGACACTTTACACACAGATTTCTCAGAACACGACATCAATATGCAGAAAGAAGTTTGTGTTGTATAGACAGGAAACATCTGGCACTAAGATGTTTTAGAAACACGTAAATGATATAAACAAATAATTTAGATCACAATATACTAATTCCTATTCTTATATAAATTAATTTAAAATCTTCCACTTCAGGAAAAACTATAAAAAAGAGTAACGCAAACCTTTTAAAGAATTCTACGCTGTGTAGATTCAGGCAATAAAATGGTATATCATGTTATATGTTAATACAAATTCGTATCAAATTTCGCCGTTTCTTGTTTCCATCATAATTCTGCCTCCTGTTTAGTTTAGTGTAACCCGCCATCGCGCAAGTTTCGCACTGTAGTCTCGAATCTTAAGACATATCAGTGATTTGCTATTGAAAATAGATTCAATCCGTGCAGACATGTCGAAAAAAAGATCATCATTACACGTGCCATTTTAAGGGAACAGGTGTTTTTGTCAATCATGATTATTTGTTCGCGATTTGTTCATCGCATATCTAAATTATGTTGCAGCTAAATTACGGCACATCTGAGCAAGACTGTGAAACAGAAAAGATGAATGTGTTGATATTTTAAAATGCTTTTGTTTGCGACAACCATGTATATACAGTGTTGTTGACGCATTTTAATTATGCTGATTGTCCTTTCCGTGACAAATTCAAATAAACCGTCCGTCCGAAAAAACAAAACACTGTTGTCGTAGTTGTGTCATAACCAATTACTTACATGTATACTCGTTTGAGATATGCATGTTTTTCGCATATTATAGAAAGAGGAACGGTGGCTTATTTCTGCAATACTCTTCGGCGTTTTAGCAGATATAAACAGATATACTTGTTTTGACGTCATATGGCGCAATGAGTCACCATATAATTCAAATGCCATACGACGTTGATTCCGTGCGTAGCCACGTTTAATTATGCCCATGATCAATGCTATGAAACATGTTTAAACATACCAATTGTATTCTGTATTAATGAACTATACGACTTATTTAGCTTTACATATGCGTTCAATTTACCATGACATTTCTGTCACCTACACACTTAAACTAAGACTCGCCTTTTTAGCAGTATTTACAGTAATTTTTAACCTGTCTTGTTATGTTTTATTGCTCTAATTCATTACACATCAATTGACGATACAGAGCGAGACGGCTTTACTTTTCAATGATACATTGCTTAAAGAGCAAAAGCAAGATATGCTCCTTAACATAAATAATATATTTAAACATTAATAATCGTAATAAATAATATAATTCATAAAGATACATTGCCAGTTAGGGATCGTTGGCAAGGAATCAGGCAGTTGTCAGGAAGATCAATATTAAAGGAACCATGTGTTGATTAGAATCAGT
Organism: Dreissena rostriformis; assembly: GCA_007657795.1. NCBI lineage: Eukaryota > Metazoa > Mollusca > Bivalvia > Myida > Dreissenidae > Dreissena > Dreissena rostriformis. The sequence goes on along the minus strand of VMBQ01001897.1, from coordinate 39,987 downwards.
AAATCTTCATTAAGGGCGGCAATACAGACACGGTCTACTGTCAAATATTGCATCTATGGCCGTTTCAATGTACAGTACATACTTTCAAATATAGTAATGTTAAAGTTCATTATTTAACTAAACATGTCTGAACATGTAAATGATTTCGGATTACATGTTTTATCAAATACATACTTTAAAGAAAATATCCGATCAAGTAAATGATTTGAAGTTCAATTAATTTTCAATGACTTGATATAAAGTAAAATTTCTGATTAAGTAATTTATTTGCAGTTTAAATGTGAGATCAAGAACAGAATTTAAAGTAAAATACCTGTAGGATAGGTCACTCTGTGTAGCTATATGTTTCCATGTTTCATGTATTAGTGTTTATGTCCCTTGTCTTGTATGTGTCCAGCCATGTTCTGTGATGTCAAAAATGTTTTGTCCAGGAAGAATGAGAGAAATCACATATACAAGTTTTGCATTGGTCAATAATAAAATCCCACTGAAATTGATTGCAAATTGCTGGCCATGCTTTCTTTTGCTCTTTAGATGTCGCAAGACACGCAATGCACTTGTTGTTTAATTTAACTTCGAGTATATCGTATTCTACCAACCTGGTTTCTGTATTATATATATATCAAATATATAATTGCCGATATACTTTCAGCGCATCATAAACATTGAACCTTGGAAGGCGCGTTAGAGTTTTTACCAACCCCTACCCCACTACATACCTTTTAAAGTACAGAATGTCATGTTACATGTACATGTATGTTCAAATTTATACATGATACATATTTATGATTTAAATAAATTTCTGATCAAGTAAATAATTTGAAGTTAAATGAATGAAAAATAAATAAACTAAAGTACAATGTCTGATCAAGTAAATGATTTAAATCAAAATAGTCTCATCGTGTTATGATTCGAAGTTAATAATATGTTCAAGTACAGGATTTCAACAGATCAAGTTAATGATTTGAAGTTAAATGTGTGTCCAAATACATAATGTGAAATTCACTCTCTGATGAAGTAAATATTTGAAAGTTAACAGTGAAATGTCTAATCAGGTAAATGATAAGAGAACGCCTTTTCAAAATTTGCATTATTTGCATGAGCACGTTTGACAAAATGAATGTGGTTCTATTAGGAATAAACCCGTTCGAAATACTTATGTGTACTTATCCTAAATACAACATATAAGGAAGCCGTAAATCATAATTGAAATATTGTGTGGGACATCTTATAAAGAAATCATTGTCGTAATGGTCATGATGTTCACAAACATGATAAATATAGGATCTGGCATGAGTTGTCATATCATACCATATTTAATAAACGAGTTCAGGAATTTTGTTAGTAAGCGAGCCTTTGGCGAGCTTACTAACGAATTTCCTGGACGAGTTTAATACAATATGGTATGATATGACAACGAGTGTCAAATCTTTTTGATCACATGCTTTTAAATGAGCAAATTAAATAAATATTTACGCAAACATAATGATAAATCCCGAATGTTGTTTACATTTCGTGACGTCATTTGACGTTGCAACGTCATTTTATCAAAATAACAAAATGCGATTGGTCAATAAACGAAAACTAAGCCAATAAAAACGCTTAAAAAATATATTAAACATGTGTAATATAAAATATATGTAATGGTTATATTACATGGGAAACAGGGTATGGCATGTGATAAATACAGTTATGATACGGAACTTCTATTATCGAAAATGGTATTTGTCATACCATTTAATTCGCCGGTTTGATTTGCAGGTCAAATGCGTATTTTATCCGGGGAGAGCATAGTAAATCTGATTTAACCACAATTTGTAATATGCGGGGTTATTCAGATAAACAATGGACAACGGGTTTTAGTATAGCTATTTTAATATATAGCTTTATAGGATGCAATTAAAGCAGCATGTCTCAATTAACAGCGACAGCATGTTTTGGTATAAAGGTAGAATGACAATATAATCGCAAGATCTAGCATTTGTGTACGATACAACTAACATCATATGTTGCGCGTCAATATTGCATTCCCGACTAAGGCTCATATATATTGTGATTTCATTTGATTTGATTTACACCCGGTATCCGAAAGCTTGCTTCACATTTATTATCTATTTAGAAGAGGTCATTAGAAAGACACATAAACTAAAAAAGTACATGAAAATCAGTCTCAGGGATTTCCTATTTATTTATATTGACATACCATACGGATATATGATTTGGATGATAATTTGGTGGCGCATGTGCACTAATTGTATTATGACATTGTGTAGTTATTTGCTTAATGAAAATGGATACTGTAGCGTCTTCAATACGTGCGTGTCTTTAGATAGTACGTTTAATCATGCAAATGAACAATTTGCATAATAACATCAATACATGATCTGTAACAGGACAATGCCTGGTGACACAGTTGCAACTCTATAGTTATCTTATTAGTATCTGACCTACTACTTCGCCTTCCGGAAAATATTGGATAAATGTAGAGAGTTGAAGAGTAGTTTGAGTACAGGGCGATATATGACACAGTTTTACAGCATTTTGTAAAAATTGATCGTCGTTGTATATAACATTGTATTAAGCAGTTTTATTGGTGAAAAATAAAGCAATGAATGGATTTGCTGAAATGTGAATATTATATGGAATATATAAGAGACATCAAGTCAAATCAGTCTTGAATGTTGATACCTAACTAAAACAAAAGCTACGACGAAATACTAAGATAAGAAAGAGAGGGTGTCAAAACTTCATTCCGAATATAGTGTCCTTAATAAACGATAAGTTAGCAAATTCGTCAGAATGAACATGATTTCAATAATTAAATACGTAATTATTGATGAACGCGAATTTGGACGTGAACGGAATAACTACACGTGTACTTGTGACGTCATTAGAGAGGTTTGACGTCATTTTGTAATGCTTGGTAGTAGTTGTTGTAGAAGTTTCAATTTTTCTTTTATACCTAATGATAAAATATGACATTTCTGCAGTGAAATAACAGCAGTGTTTGTTCTTTTCACCGGTGAAAAGAACACATTGTCGGAATTCCTTTTTCTTTTTTTAGATTATCATATCAAGATGTACTTCTTTTGTTTATATCCTTGTTTATATTTTTCCTATGATCACGAGTGAAATAAAATTGATATTCCACCAAATCCAACAAATTTTCTTTTAATGTTATGCTTTTTCANTGTCGATAATGTAGCAAAGCGCGTTTGAATGATTGTGGGTTGCGATAATGAAGTAATGTTTACGACCATGGCGGTCTTCTTGTCTTGATATTTGTGTTTAAATAACATTAAGTTAATGATTTTCTTGTATTCAGTTTGATTGTACAGACAGGCTTAGATGTTCAGACAGGAATAGGTGTTCCGCTATCTATTCGACCAACTCATGTAGCAAAAACTGATATTCCCTACAAAAAGTAGAACACTGTCAAATCCACATGTTTTTATCGGATCCATTATTTTCGAAATATATAACAATTCCTGTAATCTGCTTCTCACACTGGCTTTATTTCCTTATGTTTAAACTTGGTTATCCGGTAAACATGCTATACCATTTGACTGGACACCATATTTTATTGCAAATGGCTGTGCGTTGGCATATCGACAGCAAATATCAATTTATATAAGCAGTTATGATAGTTCGATTAGATATAACCAGTGCAACACATTAACTCGTTAACATATTGATCTGTGGATTCGTTTTATCGATAATGTACAAGTAGTCAAAAGTTAATACATGTGCCTAATTCGATGTCGGTTATTATGCTTAATTATAAAATAACGCATGATTGTGTAATGTGTGTATTTAAAATAATAAATGACAAAACGTTTCTTAATAAATATTTGAAATTATTGACGATCCTGGTCAGCAGGTTTTTTTACTTTTAATCTACCAGTTAACAAATTATTATATGGCTTACAGATTTTGATTGACCGTTCCAATCCGGTGACCACATTGCCGTGTTAAGTGCATCGTCATAGGACGTTGGTCAGTCGAGCAATACGACTTCTGTCATGTTCTCTGGAGATTCATTATTCACAATTATATACTATATGCAGATTGAAATGTGTGCATCATTAGACAGGTAACTAATATGACCCGCGTCACGCAAATAAACTGAATACCAATGCACTGGTTCGTTTTGTGTTTATTTCACATGGGAAATCACTTCCAGCAGTGTATTAGTTCACATGGGAAATGACTTCCAGCAGTGTATTATTTCGCATTATTTCCTCAACGGTTTGACGCTTTAAAGATGATTAACATAAAAATCAGTTTAAGTTTAAAAGTGATGCTCGGGGTAATATATTGCTTCTGTTTATATTTATATTTTGTTATTTGTTTCGGAACAAATACACCAGAGCGCATCGACATTTCAGAAATTTCTTTTTTCGAGACTGCTGGATTACCATTTGGTGGAGGACTTTATTTAGATGGCGTCAGTCTTTTTCTTCGCTCTTTGTAGAAGCACTTCCGGGCATTGTAAACTGGTAGAAAATATAATTGAGACGCGCTCTGAGAAAAGGGTGTTACATGCATGTGCGTATAATGTCGTGTTTAGCTTTAAGGAAGACTCTTCTTGACAAAAGTCCAGTTTAGGCGGAAAGTATCGTCCCTGATAAGCCTGTGTAAACTGCACAGGCTAATCTGGGGCGACACTTTACGCACATACATTTAACCCCGTTTTCTCAGAGCGCGATTAAATTATAGTTCAAAGCTTCAGTTATGTCTGTATTCTTATTTATTGCACATACTATACATATTAATTGCTTGGTGGTTTTCTTTAGAATTCATCAATGTGAATCGCATTTTTGTTATTTAAAGCAGACACACTCCTGACGAAATCGCTTATTTCTAACACCTTACTCTTTAAAATACAGAAAACCACATTGGCATTGACGAATTTATATCGACTTGTTTATAAAAGCGACAGGTGGCAATACCACAGGGGTTAAAAAGTACGGTACATAGCTATAAATAATCAAAGTACTGACAGTACTGGTGTGACGATGCTTTTGAAGAGGATGGATATAAAAGCATCAATTTAAGCTTATCTACGTCACCACAATTGTGTACTTTTATTGCTTGTCATTTATCCGCATCCTTAATTTAAGATTTGGCATAGCTGCAGTGTACATGGACTTTTAGACAATTCACAGTTCTTTGTAAAACTCTATTAAGAACAAGAGGCATACTTCTGTAAAGGAGCCATTCATTTTCACATATGGGTACGAACAAAAAATGTGGGTACGAAAAAAAATGAGGGTCGATTTTTTTTTTATTAGGTAGGTGGGATACCTGTTAGTATACCGGAGTACCCTAAAGTATCATTTGAAAATCGGTGTACGGTGAAGTACATTTAAAAAAACCCGGGGTACGGGGCAGTAGTGCCCGTGGGGAACTTGACCCATTCAGCTCCATTTCCAGTTCAATGACTTCAAACAATGTTGAAATGAAACTATTCTACTATCGAACGGTACCACATATAAGTAAAGTTCTCTACTTTGCGCAATAAGCAACGTATTCCATTGTTATTATCGGGCTTCCTAGTAATTTAAACATGTTCTTCGGCATTTGCCAATTGTTGTTGTTGTTTCCCATATTTCAATGATAATCAGCGAGGTATGCCGATTGAGAAAATTTTGCTAACTCAATCCGAGGTTTGCCGATTGAGAAAAACTTGAGCCGGGCTGTCAAACATCATAATGCATAGCTGTGCACTGTATGTTCGATAGGGTTTTAAATTACAATGAAGAGCTCTTCACCAGATCTTCGCCAGGTATTCAAATAAGAAAATGGTGATTTCCGCCGTATTGAGCAATAAAAAACCGGACTTTCAAGCATCACAATGCATAGCTATACACAAGGTTTTCAAATTACAATGAAGCGCTATTCACCAGGTGTTCGCCAGGTATTTAAATAAGAAAATGGTGATTGCCGCCGTATTGAGCTTGGCTTTTTAAGTAGCATAATGCATAGCTGTGCACTGGATGTTCGATATGGTTTCAAATTAAAAGGAACAGCTCTTCACCAGATCTTCGCCAGGTGATCGAACATTTAAATGTTGTTTTCGTCCGTAAAAAGCCTGGCTTTCAAGCATCACAATGCATAGCTATGCGCTAGGTGTTCGATACGTTTTCAAATTAAAATTATATGGTAAGATATTCCAAAGGATAGGAATGAGTTCGAAGGGCGTCGCATTTCAAAGATGATACTTAACAGTAGACGTGTTGGGTCAAATAATGAGGGCTAAGAGAGTTTTACATTTATGAAATATCTTTTTAAAAAAGTATCTAAGATTTGTGTTTCTTTAGATCCATTTCGACAATGCAGTGGCCCAGAACAAGAAACAAATGCTTGTGCTGTGGTTTTGCATTTGGGGGTGATGTAATGTTAGTAATTTAGTATAAACAACACAATTGTCGTGATAAACATTTTATACATGGGTAAATGTCCCAAATAAAGGCAATCAAAATATATAGCCGATGTCCTGTTTTCTGCCACATTTTAAATTGGCATAATGCTTTATAAACGTTTATATTAACATAACATAGCAAAAATCAATCATTACATGAATAGTAGCATTTATTATATCCATATAGGCTTTCTGTCACTTAAACACACTATATTCAATGTACAAAAAACCGTATTAGCAATCGTTTTCTGTTTTGTTATCATATTTGTATCCGGACAACAGTTACATGTAGTATATCGATGCAAACAGTATGCCTGCTTCACACTTCATTTCTAACTTAACATAAAATAAAGCCATGAATTGTCTTTGCAGAATAATCTGTTGAAAAAAAATAAGAATACATCATAATTAATGATATAAATAAATGCAATATTACACAAGTATACTTTTATTACACTGCCTGTCAATCTTGTTTTTGAAAGAGGCATTTCTTTTAAGGTTGAGCCGTCCAGGTGACTTAAGAGAAGCAACTCGACCCCATTTTAGCATAATCTTCTATATTTGTTGTTCATGTCTTCTTCAATCCAGTTGTCTTAATACAATGCTGGCTGCACAAACCAAATTTTCTCCAGACTGACACTTTGATGTCTGGAAGATCAAGTAGAAGGCAGGTTAGGAAAATCGATTAGACCTTTTGCAATTTTAGCAGACGATAATCAGCTTATGCCAAAGCTCAATAACTTTCCGTCTCTTCATTTATTACAACAGTGATATTTGTATGAAATATTTCACAATTGTCAATTCTGAGTCTGCAAGGAAGAACATGCCAAAGAGAATTGAATACCGAGAAATATATATTAAATTCATTTTTTTTCAGTGAGCACCATTATTGTTTTGATAGTGTTTCTGAATCGTCACTTGACCTATATTAAAAAAATAGTTGGTGCGTTTTTTGTAACATTTTGGTCCATTTCTTAATTCAAGTATCTCAGCTCATTTCAATTCGTTCCTTCCTGCAATATATTTTGTACATAAATATTGGATAAAGGGAAGTCATTCAATATATTTCACTGAGAGGAGTTGTACCCCTTCGTGTAAATACTAATGTCGTGGACATATTTCATCAATAGAATTTGTTTCTTTGATTATAACGTAATATATGTTTTAAGGTAATTATGTGAAACGTAATACATCACATTGTATAATTGCATTAATGTTTTAATTACTACTGCAACAAACACTGCACATGTGTGTGAAAAATGTAATATTATATTATTTTGTGAATTTGTTTATACATTTTTGACGATTCTGCTTCAGCAGCTCGTCTAAGTTATCATACCATGAAAAAAAAATCACAATGGCGACCTACCTAAAAGACCGAGAGAGTCCGATTGAGTTAGCTAAAATTTTTCAATCGGCATATCTCGATGATTATCATTGAAATATGGGTAACAACAACAACAATTGGCAAATGCCGAAGAAAATGTTTATTAAAATATATAACAAATTGACAAATAACTATTCTTATCTCAAGTGTTGATTTCTATAATACATCATAATAAAAAATATAACCAAACTGCCATATATGTCATATGATCTGAGCCTTGTTCTGAGAAAACTGGGCATAATGCTTGTGCGTAAAGTGTCGTCCCGGATTAGCATGTGCAGTCCGTACAGGCTGACTGCACAGGCTATTATGTTTTTTCGGAATAAAACATGATGGTTAGGCATAATTATGCGCAAAGTGTCGCCCGGATAAGCCTGTGAAGTCCGCACAGGCTGACTGCGCAGGCTTTAAAAAAAAATAAAACATGAGGGTTAGGCATAATTGTGCGTAAAATGTCGTCTCGGATTAGCCTGTGCAGTCCGAACAGGCTGACTGCACAGGCTTTTTTTACTAAAACATGAGGGTTAGGCATAATTGTGCGTCAAATGTCGTCCCGGATTAGCCTGTGCAGTTTGCACAGGCTATTTTTATTATTATTTAAACCTATTTTTGACGATGCTGCTTCAGCGAAGAAGCTCGTCTAAGTTATCATACCATGAACAAATTCTTCACAATGTCGACCTATTTTAAAAATCGAGCCAGTCCGATTGAGTTAGCTAAATTTTCTCAATCGGCAAACCTCGCTGATAATCGTTGATAAAGGTAAAGGCAGCTTGGTTCCCGTCCTCTTTCAAATTTATTGAGATGTTCGGGACAGGAACCAGACACGAAACTGCCAGGTGGCACTTCAAACGCTGTTACGCTGAGAAATCCCCAAATGTAGTTATTTTTAGATTTGATCGAGAATGTAACCCCCCTCCCAGTTTCGCTGAATGAGTCAAGTTCCCCACGGATACTACTTCCCCGTACCCCCAGTTGTTTTTTTGTACCCAACATTTTTCGTACTCAATCTTTTTTCGTACTCAATTTTGTATTCGTACCCAATTTGTTTTTTTCTTGCCCATTTTTTTTTCGTACCCAAATTAGTTTTTTGGCATAATTTTTTCGTACCAAAAGTTTTCGTACCCAAATTTTTTTTCGTACCCAAAATGTTCCCACATACATAATTGTGGTGATCTAGATAAACTTAAGAGATGCTTTATATCCATCCTCTTCAAAAGCATCGTCACACCAGTACTGTCAGTACTTTGATTACAAGTAGCCAAGCGGTTTAGGATTGTGTGTCTCAAATTTATGCTACCTATGAGTCACATTAAAAGCTGTGATTTTGTATTATGTTGGCTTGAATGAATATTTGAACTTTATTGTAAAAATGCTTTAGTACTTAATTGCTTCCTTTCTAGTATATATTTCACAAATCTATCATTATTAAATACGAAAATTGATGGAATTTCAAGAAGAAATCATTTTGTAAGAATGGTTACAATGGACTATTTTTTGACTGCACAGTTGTGAGGCTGTTGAGATGTGGTTCTTAGCTTAAACTGTTAATGATATTTATTATTGCATGATTCGACTGGAATGGTGCGTAAACCGGTACAGTATAAACGCAATACATACACAACTTGTTTCCTCTTGGTACTTTTATTTGACGCTTACACTATGGCTACGAAACAACCAGTTAAATGTACACTTTTTGGTATTTCCCCACACACAAAAATCTAATTTAGATTCCCGAAACAATAATATACCAAAAATATCTCAAAATGTAACATTTTAACTAAATGTGTCAAAACACATTGTGCGGCCAAATATCGTGCCTTGTGAATATATGTATGTCATGTGTACGACAACGGCGGTGTGATTAACAGCCTCAAATTACACACTCGCGATATCATATTTTATGTGAATTACAAATGCATATATAAACACTTTAAATCGCAAACTACATGTTTAATAATTGATGACAGTCAATAGCAATTGACTTTCTATAAATGAAAAGTTTTATATTTTATGAGTATTACAGTAGCGTTCTTTATTGTTGGATGTGTTGTATTGTAATCAAACACTGCGATCGAGACAAGTGTCCACATATTCTTATCAAACAACGCGGAGTATGTTTTTTTCTTTTTCATTTTGTTTAAAGCCATTCAATCATGAAATGTGATTCTCTGCTACACTGGATGGATAAGCAGAATAACTAAGCAGAATAATAAGCAGACAAAACATTTACAGAAGTAATTATATTTAATACAAATTAACACACACAATGCTACTACAATTCATCTACAACAATTAACAAAACGTTTGAGTAAGAAATAAGGTGCATTCATAGATTTTTCATAGAACTTGCAATCTACAACATATAAACAAATATTCCTACAAATACTGAAAACAAATTTGGTATCGACGATATTCTGTATCAGTAAAGTAAATAAATGTCAAAACGTTCTAATCCGTTGTAAACCATTGTTGGACACACAGCTTTATTTTCTTATTCGACATCAACTATGACATCAACTATTACCTTTATCATGACGGTAGACATGTTATATTGTGCGCAAAACAAAACGTTGCATATTCTTAAAGATTACCAATCGTGTAAAGTTATTTCGGAGTTATTAAGAGATAAATGGGGAAGCGGAAAGTAATCAGGAAAGATGTAGGGACAAAACCAACCAACACAATACTGACGGAATGGGATTCCTAATGTCTAATGGTTGAAGAACATAATGATATTTGCTTTGTTAATCGGTTTTCAATGTCATGTTCTTGTTTTTGCAGCGTATTTTATCTGTAATACTTCATTATCATAAACACTAAATCCCCCTTTACATTTACTGTCATTTTATCCTCTCTTTAATAAGAATCTTTCCTTAATCCGAAAAAGCTTACTAGTATGTGATTGTTAAGGCTTTGAGTTAATGGCTGCATTCAAGAAACAGCCAAGCGCCGATGCGATGAGGATGCATGTGAATATCACAAACAGCACTGCGTCCAGAATGTTGACGACTTCTGTCCACGAGTATTTGACGTCAGCAGTAGACGAATCATCGGACATTCTGCTTTCTGTATCGCGTATTTCGTCCTCACGATTCGGCGCTACGTTGGACCCTTTGAGACATGACACTCATTACAAACATCGCATGAAGACAACCAGAATGCGAGGGATTGCCACTGTTTCATCAAAACTGGATATGCGCAGAAGGGCCAATGCGAGGATGGTTATCAATGTGCTGCAGATAGTTTGGATAATGAGAAAGACCGCAATCAACGACACGGATTCAGAATTCTGTGGCAACGATGAAGCAACAAAAGTAAGGAAGACAGCGAAAGCCAAAAACACCGTTATGGCGTAGGAGGCTTTTTCCCCACTCTTGGTCGGCAGCAGGAAAACACAGAGGTTTAACATGGCCAGCGTTATTATAGGTAAAATAACAGACAACATAAAGTACAGCGGTTTTCGTCTTATTGTGAGCTTAAAGCTTATGGTGCTGTCAAAGGAGTCTTCATCAACTTTCCAACTGGAGTCAATTATATCCCAACCCGAATTGGGTTCGTAATGGCTCATTGCGATTTCCTTCAATCCACCTGTCATTTTCACCTAAAACACAGATAATGCAAATGCAAAATTTTTTTTTAATCAGAGATACTAAACAAAGCTATACCAAATGCTTTTAAGCTGTTATAGATTCCAAAAATAAACACATTACCTCAAATACCGAGTAACTCCAAGCCTGAAACTTCAGGTAGCAGTTCTGATAATCAAATGGGAAGTTTGTGATGTCGATTGAACACGTGGTTTCAAATACCTTCAAACATGAAACAATAACACATATTGTCATATTTATTCGCGCAATATTAAACCATTAATGTATATGGCTTCTGATGTTTTATACTTATATTCATAAAACTAATCTCAGGAATATGTGCGGCGTTTACATAACAAGTTAAACATATGAATATGTAGTCACTCACACGGAAAGGGAACCATTCCATTTCTCTGTCATTTTTGTTACAAACATTGAGTGACGTACACCGAGTCCCTTGTAATTCTTATTGGAATTCTTCAAGGCAATGTCAGGCTTCCATACATCGCCCTGTGCAACGATAGTTTCGAGAATCAGTATCAAAATGAACATTGTATTTCACTTCTTGTTATTTATAACATATTGACGCAATGATGTGCGAAGAAAGCAATCGAATGAGAGCAGTATATGCTCTGGAGATTTCGGCAGGACATCCCACCCTCTCAAACATCCAGAGTTTAATCATTAAACCACGAGCATTTATGTCTGAAAACTCGTCCGCCCCTGACACCATTAACACGATCTTTTACGATACAAGACCACTTAAACTGACCGTAAAACGTAAATTTATAAGGGAGATAAGAAATGTGCTCATGTAAACCCGACACCTAAGTTTGCAGTATGAGAAAATTATGGATTACCGTAAAATTGTTGGGATATCCAGACATGACTCTGCTTAAGCAAAATTATGTTTATTTTAAAAGTTGTAAAGTTGTGTAGAGTAACAAATTCGGTTCATCTGTCATTGAGTCAATCATATGGTCCGTGTGACCCGCTCATTACATTCAAAGGTTAAAGTATTGGCCAATCGTCATGCATGCATGACCGATCACTACTGGAGTTTTAACAACGCCTTCAAACAAAATAACTGACAAATACCGTGTACACATAAAAGTTTTACAAAACATCTCCGACAAATAACTAAGTCAATGCTTTCTGAATTGCTAAACAAAATGTAAATCAAAACAGATCGGTCAATCGCCTTTAGGCAGATTGCAGGGCAAAAAAGGATAAATCCAGTTTTATTATGGAGAAGTTCTTTCTAATTTCAATTCAATTCAATTTATTGCTATGGCCATAGTTCATGTATCCGAACCAAATTTGATAAAAACACACTGCAAACTTCCTTGAGGATAGCCGGATGTGAGGCAAAATGCAATACTCAAGCAATATTACGGAGTAATTGAACTTTGTCGTTTTTCCGTGCGAGGCTTTTTTTCCAAAACGAAAACATCTCAATATGTATGCAAACATTAATAATTGTGAGCTGAAGTGCACCGGTATCATAACTCTAGTTATGAGATAGTTCTAGTAAATGAAGCCTTTCAATTCAATATAAAGAAGTGAAACTCCAGCTGCTGGAGCAGTATTGAAATCTCATTACAAACAATTAGTTGGTCCAGCCATAATTCAGAAGAATGCATTTAAAAAAGTTACACCACGTAAGTTCATATGTTGTTGCTGAATAATTTGATATCCGAAAAGATTTAAATAAAATACAAATTATTGTTAGATGTTTACCTGCGGCCAGAATGATGTCTCTATGCCACCATAGTTGCCCGGTGTCCATTGTAGAAACTCGTCTGTCCAACTCAGAACTAAGAATGCAGTTGTCTTCATTGTTTCTTTTGCTTCGTTCAGCTCATTTATTGACAACAGATACATGTCGACGGTTATCTCTGTGGGCAAACAAAACAAATAACGATGATTGTGTATTATAGACGTTTTACGTCTTGCGGCGTTTGCACTTAACTGGAACGAATATAAGTATGGGATAATACGTGTGAATGACAACGTTATTAGGCGCCGATTTTTGAAAAAAAACTACAATACGTTCCATTTAAAAGGGCATTCAGAAAATAACAACTACTTATTTTGTTTGCACATGGAATTCCAACGCGTGACAGTGTGGTTAAGTTCGGTTAAGAATGGGAATACTTTTGTGATATCTCCCTTGAAGTTTGAACGACTCTGTGAGGTAAATGCAAAAATAATATGTTCTAAAGATGACTTTACGGGAAATGAAGAAGAAGAACTCGTACTAAAGAGAAAAACATAGGTGAAGGTTCTTGGTTCGCTGACATCCATTTGCTTTTGGAGCAATGAGTGTAAATGCCTTATTATTGGGTGTATAATTTAGCAGATGAGGGCTCTGAGAGAGAACTGAAGAAAGGAAATGAGCATACAGTAACTGACTGAAAACAACTCTGCAAAAGAGGTGTCCATAGGCTTGTATTGTAGAAGTGTTAGAGCAGATAGTCATACCTTTGCAATAGCATGATAGCGACAAAACTGGAGTGCAAGGTAAAACGATAGACATAGACAGCAGTGTAAGTTTGGTAGGGAAATTATATAGGAAGGTGGAAGATCATTGGGTGGAGGGGACCAAAAAATAGCGTATGAGAGGTTACCATAATTCTTATTAAAAAGTCGTTCATAATACTCAGTGACTCAGTGAACGCATATTCATCCTCGAATGAAGAAAATTACACTTTTTTTTATTTTTTTATCAGAGCATTAAATACAAATGAAAACTATAAGCAGATCGGAATTCAAGTGCTGATGTATTTGATGATAAAAATATATAATTATTTTACGTTTTATTTTCTATATTGGGTTTGTGGACACGTTTTAAATTTATTCATTCCTATCACAAATTTGTAAACTTTGACTGACGCTAAGAATGACGACTTCATTTTCTGCATTGCTAAGGACGAGCAAGTGGGCGTAGAAAACTAATAATTCACAGTACCCATGACAAACTCGAAAAGGTTACCTTACTGTATTTTAAGAATAACTGGTTAAGTGTTTGGTATATGTATATTAGATGAATTGACCTTTGTGACAAAGAATAAAACAATTGTGGATTCTCTATAACAATTCCAGATATCAGAAATAGTTTTTTACCGATTGGCGATGACTGATTATTTGTGGGTTGACAATGTAGTCGTAGGCATCCGTGACGAATAGTTTATGTTTGAGAGCCTTAACATTCGCTCCTGTTTGGCAGGTTACGTCAGGCGCATGACCAATCAAAATCAAAACAGCGCAAATGATTGTTAGCATGTTCTGAAATAAAACGATATGAGTACACTTACAAAAAAGAGCAAATAGTGATAATAACTAAGCTTATTTCATAGTTCATAATCATAAACACTATTCATATATATATTCAATGCAATCAAAGTCACTTCCAAAACCGATTATTCATGAAATAAAAACGCACACATATTATGAATAAACATATTACATCATAGCAATCGAAATTGTGATCGTGAATTTCAAAAAAATCCTTACAAAACAGTACGTCAGATAAAAACTAGTATTTACTAAAAATATAAATCATAAAAAAAAACAGAGCAATTGTTGAGAAAATAGCTTTGCTTAAAAAAATAACGCTAAGGCTGAGTTGTTTATATATCGTAACTCCACTTATACTTTCTGTCACGGTGTGGCAAAACAATGTTTCAGCAATCTAAACACAACTGGCATAAAAAAGAGGAAATTTCCGAAATTCCTATTGGATTTACATTTCCGGAATACACTTCATTTGAGTTCTCCTCGATTTGATCATAAACCGGTCACCCGTTGCACGTGAGATTATTTATATAGAATTTAAAGTATAATTTCTCATTTTAAACCTTGTGATATGTTGATATTGTTTGTTTTGGTTGAAAGGCCTTACTAAAAATAAACCATCGCGTCCGACATGTGTGTGTACCAGGCGTTTTTATCTTAGTACGAACCGGGTGCAGATTATACGATGTCAAACAATTAACGAGTTCGATACAACCAACCGGGGTATTACAATATTGTAATAGTTAATTTATTACCTCCATGTGGTGTGCAAATCGACAATACTCATGAAATCAACGAATTTACATGAAATCGGTACATTTGCACACACATAATAAATTATATGTTGTGAAGACACGAACCCTAAAAATAGACCGTGTTTGTCCAAATGTATCTCGGAACTTTAAAGATATTTACGCATATAACACATAGCAGTAGTCCGTTTTCCACGCGGTCGAATACGGAAAAGAATTTAACACTGTGAAATACGGAATTCCTATTAAACTATATAATTTAACTTACGCTATAAATATTAACCATCATCAAGCTGTTATTTACCAAGATGATAATTATAATTATTTTGAATTAAAAAAAGATCATTTTAAACACATTACAAACAATGTGAGCAATCGCCTTTGTCCAAAATGATTGTCAATGAGCTTACGGTGATTTATGTCTTATACCAATACCGTTCTTGAAAATATGAAGTGTTATCTACTGATATACATTCGCAAAGAGTAGCAATTAGACATTTGATACATTCAATCAAAAACCTGATATGGTTATTGTGAATTTTGCGAAAAACAACTGCCTGCCTCGATTTAATATTGAGTCATTTTATTTGGTTTTAAACAATATGAAAGTTATTTTTACATCCGAACACTAAAGTTTTGCTGTAAAACATTTCAAGAGTTTATTTAAAAAAGAGAAATTTATAATTAGTTCAATAGACAACTAATAATTGAACAGTTTAGGCGTTTTATCAACTAAATCATAATGTTAAAGAAACGTGTGTTACAATACTCAATAAGACACAAACACAATATACATTTTAAGAACTTACGAATTTTTATTTCTGCCAATTGTTTTTTTAATTAAGCAAGCACAGTATGCATTTATCAATCCGTTTAGTAAAACGTTTTGACTGTTGCTTCCCAAACAACAAGTTAAGTGTCAAGAAAAAAATGGTCATGCTATATTGCGTCACTGTGAACCCTTTAATATAATATAGGGTAATATAAAAATACATTATTGATAAGGCTTTATCCATAAAGCTGCCATATAAGAGATCCATTCTAAAGATTAAATATATTTTTAATTTCTATGCAGCGGAGCGCAACAATTTCCATCGCGGTTTATTAGCAATTAAAACAGTCGGTTTGAAACATATCAAGCGACTTCGATCGGGTGAGTTTTATGAGTGCTATGAATGGTAAGTATTTATGTTTTGAAGATTGATTTCACATTGTTCGAATATTCCGTGTTGCGATATAATTTACTGAAATATAATGTGTTTTATTTATAGACGAAAGCAATTGGTATTTGAACGACAACAACAGTAAACATTTTCAAGGTCGTTTTATTTTACAGACATTGTTAGAAGCACGCATTCTAGTAAAGTGAACTGCATTTCTAAGGCGATACTTTCTGTTTGTTCTATATACAAGAAAAACATGCTGTTTTAGTTGTTTATATAACAAATTCACCCTTTATATGATAACATTTAACCTAATAAATCTTTTTTTTTATGTTACAAAAAAGGTAGCATATGTCATCATCTGTTTTTCTGCGCATGCGCTTTAAAAAGGTTTGCAAGTGTACAATTGATTTAGATTGCATCTACATGACAGCAACTGTACGGCTAAGGACGTGCTGAACCTGTAACGAGGCAACACCTACCTACCAGCTTCCATGAATCTACGAAAAAAGTGACGTCCTAAATCATTTGGAAAAGGAAGAACAACTGACAGATTCTGTTACAGTGGACGCTCAAAAGAATATTCACTTATTGAACAATCCCTTCATTAACATTCCGGACGGTCATACGGAAACTGCTTAGGCTGGTCAAGCGTGACACCTGCACAAAGCTAATGTTGGACATTAGCCCACTCTCCAAGAGACCTGACTTCCTCCTCTTGCACCTCAAACCTTTAAGGTTTACTTGTTTTCCAAAATATCTGTCATGGCGCTTCATCTGCGCTTCATCTGTACGTCTAATGTCGCTTCAAATACAATATCATGAAAAAAAATTAAATCGTCTTTAATGTGTGTTGTTGTTTAAATTGTAAGCAGAGGCTTTAAACAAGGGAATTAACTGATAATCATTCCTTCACCTTCATAAAGACAATTTCTAAGGTCGTTTTTCTTCGAGACTTCATTATATGACAAAGACTTCCAATATGAGGCAGATCGGGAATCAATACGACAACTCAAACTCAGTTGTCTTGTTCAAAGGACAATTATTCAAAGCTGTTTAGACATATGTCATAAGAGAATAGTTCAAATTTATACCATATGTTATCTGTGTGATACCGGTAGTGATCGTTTTCGGTTTGCCAACTAGCGGATATCGGTGTAACCCCACACTCATAATGATAGACACAATTTGGCTTTGTGATACAAAAGTATTTCACAGGGGAACACTACCATTGTATTTTTAATTTGTGGATATTTTTTTTACCATATATAAGATGATTATTAGTCACTAATTGTTTGTGACTGTATCAGGCATAACACTTTATCAACAATCACAGTATAATCTTTTAAGACATCGTAAAACTGAATATACGCGTTCGTGAAATAATCTGCATTGTGTCACGAGTTGATTGAAATGCAGTGTTAATAAAAGTAAAGTGCATTTGTTAATAATGCGAACTTTTATTTCATGACTATATTTGGATCAAAGTGTACTTATTTCAATATTATTTCATACATTCATATTGATGATGCTGCTGTTACTGCTGCTGCTCCTGTTGCTGCTACTGCTGCCGATGATGATGATATGGATGTTGATGTGGATGATGATGTGGATGATAATGATAATGATGATAATGATGATGTGGATGATGATGATGATGATGATGATGATGATGATGATGATGATGATGATGTGGATAATAATAATGATGATGATGATGATGATATGGATGATGATGATGATGATGATGTGGATGAAAATAATGATATGAATGAAGATGATGTGGATGATGATGTGGATGATAATGATGATGTGGATGATGATGTGGATGATGATGATAATGATGATAATGTGGATAATGATGATACGATATGATTATTATGATGCTGAGGAAAATGATGATGATGATTTTGAATTGGTCTGTCATATTTTTTCTGTTGAATATTTCAGTTTTTGAACATCGTTTTTTTAATTGGGAAATAACTAGTTTTGCCGATCTAATTGCTCTTGTTTGATGTAAGTGGGAAAAAAAAACAATTTCTAATTTGAACAGATATAATTGACATGAAATTATTCGAACCTGTCGACTACCTCATGGGCTATTAGTTTATTTGATTCATACAAAACACATTTAAATTGGATGATTGTAGCATAAGACAGCGCAGTAAAATCACTTATTTATTATTATGACGTTAATGGCTTTGAAATCAGAAAGTTTATTGCATGTACGGGTTGCGTGTCGAATAATAGACCATTATTTCAAATTTCAAAATGTATTAACGTAATTGAAACATGTCCCAAAGGAGGTACATGAAAACTTATAATAAGCTGTCATAAAGCACATATTGGCACAATGAATATTCACCCATAACTGTATTGATTTATAAACCTGACAATGCTAATTGTGAACGCTTTGATGTTTCAACGTCATAGTGATCATTAGCAGGTTTTTCGACATTAAACGTGACCATAGAATAAAAACGGTGGAAAACACAGTCAATATCAAATGCGTAGTTATACAAGACACTTTAATTAGTTATTTATGAAACTTGAAGATAACAGGGTTTATTCGAAAACATAATATTGGGTAAAAATGTGTGTCATTCTATTAGTGCGTTACTTTATTTTAATGGTACATAACATATTCATATACTATTCATTCCAATGCCTCGTTTATTGACGTGTGTTGCTACCAAATATACATGCGTCATGACATCAGAAGACAAACCTATTTCAGATTTACGCTTTACAATTGAAATGACACATATGAAAGAAATGCATTACTAACAACCAGTTATGGCTAACGAGAACGAATCTTGTTCGATTTAATAAATTTATGATATGATTTTTGGTGATAACATGCATGTTATGTCTGGTTCGTGTCATTTGTGTTCTCTTTGAAGTTATTTTGCTGGGCTTAGTGTTATGTTCGGCTAGCCCTTCTTTTGTTTTAAGCTCGAAGGATGCCTTAATTATAATTACTTTTTATGATTGATGGTCTTGGCGCAAGTTTTGTGTGAGCAACGGTCACGAGATTGAAATAAAAAAAGTAGCGGACAATTCTTTCTCTACCTACTGTTCTCTCCTGGATTATACTGGATTATTCCATAAGCAACATTATTTATATAGAAACCTTTCAGGATTACACCTTAACAGTATACCAAACAGCTCTAACACCCAAAGTACTTAAGGGATGCGAACTTCGTATACATACGTACTTGACATTTTCCATCGATTCTGTATTAAACGTATGCAATTACTGAAGCTGTCTACGAGTATCGACATATCAATTACTACATGAGATATTGACTAAATTGATAACTTTAATTGACTTGCTGTATAGCCTCCCTTGCAACTACTTTGCGAAACAAAATTAATAGAGTGGCGCGCGGTTTATTATCTTTCAAAATGTCACTCAGAGGTACTGCCCCTTGTAAAAACCGTAAACAGGGTGATCCAGCTGCTGCTTACCCGACAATATGCGGACAAGTGCCGCAAGTGACTTGTTGTGTTATTGACCAGTGACCACTTGCTTGTCCTCTTTCCGAACAATTGACTGAACCTTTGCAAAAAATACTGTTTTAGTATTAAAAACATGCAATATCCAATATTATTTTAATTTGCGAATTCGCAACCTTTTTATAGTAAATTGTAAATTTAAATAATAAGTTATTATGTATTTTGTAATTTGTTTAGCTGTTCATTTTTATGGAGGAAATTAAATAATATGAACGCATGTAAGCATTAGTTTTTGTCGAAAAATAACGAAATTAATACAGATTATTCTTGTTTTAATATGAAGGATACAACAGATCACATATCGGGCAATAACCATTATAACACCAAACCAATAGATGCACTAATTGGAGACCTTAGTAAGTTACCTCCCCTGAATATTTGACAGGAACATGAAGGTCCTTAAAGTGTGTTAACTCGATTTTTTATCCTTCATCCTGACATACTGCATAGTGCATATTCATCTCTAATACATCTGGTATTTATAATTGTATTAGATTTTGCGATTGGAGAACTGATTTAACTTTATGAAAATATGTTATTCCTACCTTCTTAAGTTCACACAAATTAATAAAATAAAAAATACGTTTCTACACTATCACTGTGGGGGAAAAAAACGGAGGATTCCAAATAGTTATACCTGTATACATTTTGGTATACCTTGCTCTTTATCTCTCAAGGAAGATAATGGGTAAGCCATTAAGCTCCCTAATTGCTGAATCGTTTCTACACAATTCTATAAAAAAAACACTGGAATCGTACAAAAATGCATTAAAGTGACGATACTGAATTTCCGGTTTGTCAATAAAAGAAAAGCAACATTACGAAACAACTATCGTCGTTGCTTGAAAGAGGGTAACATTATAAATAAGTGCACAAGTAACACAAAGTATATGCAATACGGTGAATAAAACGCTCCTCATTGCAGTCTGTGATGTCAAAAGTTTAAAAATTAATTTGCAATCGTAATAATAAGAATATACAAACCTATGTTATCAAAAAATACAACTGCCTAAATGCAAACTGTGTTAAACAAGATTTCAAACACACAAATAAACGTCAGTAGTGAGATTGTTTTTTGTAGAATTTTCCGAAATTAAACCTTCTCCTATACGGACATAATACGCTGAATTATGTAACTTTCGGCTCTACAAAAACACAAACCGTGAAAAAAAATCAACTTTATATAGTACACATGAAACTAAAGTATTTAAATGTGTTTGCAATTTCAGTAAAGGTAATTCTGTTATCAATTGTGATTTACATAGACAACATGGCCTGCATTTACGGAAGTGACACTCATTTTGAACTGTGTAGACGTAGACGATACACTTATAATCAAAAGAGAGAAAAATAAGGATATACAATTCAACACCGTTATTTCGAACACCGATAATCCGAAGTCACCGTTATTTCGAAGTATTTTTCGGGTCCCGATTTTGGTTCTTCTTTGTTTAATGTAAAATTTCATTGTTAATCCGAACTTCGTTAGAACGAAGAAATCGTTAATTCGAAGTGATTCTGTCGGACCCAACACTATAGTTCGCACCTTATTATCAGTCTTTAATCCGAAGTCAAAACTGCAAAACACTGAGCGTAATATCACACCTTTGTCATCTGCGCGTGGCGCGTCAAAAACCGATAATTACACCTTTGTCGTTTGCGCGTAGCGTGTTAATTTTATAATGTCGTCAAAAGCCGATATAACTGTGTACGTAGTTTTGCATTCTTTATGTAGTTTTGCATCCTTAGTAACAAATAAACGTGTCACGTAAGGTCTCAAAACACGGGCGGAGTTCTTCAATGTCCTTGACAAATTGGAGAAATATGTTTTATCGCGTCTTATTTAAAAAAAATCATTTCCGAAAATGTATTGATATGTATTTACATGTATGATAATTTACATGTTCTGATAATGTGTGCTATTCACTATATTTTATATGTTCTGTAATTAGAGAAAAATAAAAAGAAGAAAAAAACGTTTTATTCCTCCGTTTGTTACAAGTAGAAATCTATTGCTATCTGACTAGTTTCCGTTTTTAAGTAAAACAATNAACTTTTCCAAACTGACAACGCTAAAACAATTAAAAATCTTGCAACATTTATTTTTTAAGCAGCTAAATTGAGAACTGAATTGTATTATCAATAGTTCCTCTCCACATATTACTGTCTATGTGTTTTCATATCAATAAAAGTTAAATGTTTTCACATTGTTAGAACATTCAAGTTTATTTTGAATGCAATACGACTCTAGAATAAGCATATTATTGTATTACCTTAATATATAAATGTTAAAATATATGTTTATTTTGAATATGAAAGTCTTGAGAGTTTCCAATTCTTTCGTTATAAATTGTTAACTTATATTGCCTAAAATTGTATATGTATATACCTGTATGTCATTGACAACTGTTTACTACATTGTATTATATGTATTTATACTCATGGGCTTAAAGCCTAATGTATTCTGAAATAAATCTATATACATCTATATAATATGAAGACGAGTCGATATAATTTAAGTGTACAAAGGGCGTTGTTTAAAAATGTATGAATAATATCTGCGTGGATCACGTGATGTCGACATGACTCATGAAGACATGGATATAACATTAAGGTCAATATACTCACAACAACTTTGCAAGTAATAAACCCTTGTCAACATTATATTGGTGAGATTTCCTAGATTATGTCGACCAAATATTTTTTCGGAAAAAGCCGGAAACATTCACGTCGAGACTTTAACTTACTTAAAAGTAAGTGGGAAAACATACAAAACTATAACGACATACATGTACTATGTTATTTCACATTAAGTCGATATACACAAATCCGGAATGATATTATCGGGGTGTACCATATAAGTTTCCGTAAATATCAGTTATCTTAGTTTTACAGAAATGAGCGTGATGCCATCTGGATACAACATTAGTCTCCGACTACATTACGAGTAGTTTTTGATGGATCAGCAAAACCGCCACATGAAAACAAGAGACTGAATTAATAATTATTTCCTTGACCAGTATTATAGCATGATCGATTTGGAATGCTCATTAAAGTTTAGACCCAACACAGAGCAATTGTGGCTTTTTTCAAAAAAGCGTTCCATCAGATTGGATTTCAAATAGATCAACGTGATGGACAAGGCTTTTTCTGAGTAAATGACATAGAAAACCCGCCTGTATACATGATACTTTATAATGATAAATAATAAGATTTTGTTGCACTAAATCAGAAAGCGACATTTTATTTTTTATTTTTTAATTATAGAAGCAAGAACTATTCACATTGTTTTCATCTTTCCCGTAATATTGTGCAGTTCTTGACTATTAATAATGACATTATTAAATAAACAACATTATTGTAAGTTTATGGTGTCCAATTAATTTATATAACTCATGAGCCGCATCAGGCGAAAATGGCTTATATGCCATTTGCGGCCAGCATAGCTCAGGACAAGCCATATAAAATGAAGCTCTTTTCCGTGTCAATATCAACAATAAACTCCAGTACCCTCTAAAATGCATGGCTTTCTATCATTTCTTTGCGGGAACTTCCTTCTGGTACAACATAACACAGATATATATACAAATCATCACATACATTAAATGATGCCCCAAATTCAACACATATAATAGCATCGTGTGATTTAAAAACTAAAGTATCATTACATACAAATCCATTACCTATATAAACAAGTATTCCACATGAGGAGCACTTACTAGTTGTCATATCGATTAATTCCAAAGTCAAACCCATCAAACTGTAAATCGGTTAAATCATGAACCCATGTTTCAGATATAAGTACAATATCCACGCCGGGTATGCGGATACTTTGATATCGGATGGCCCTTCGATAACAGAGAACAACAAAAGCCGAGATGCGAGTTCTTCAGGTTTTTTGCATTTATGTTCCGTTCATTTGGTTTTCAGACACGGAACATTGTTTGTTCGATTAATGGTATAACACTTCTTCGTATTGTGAAGAAATAAATTCGCGGAAAAACAGTGGATTATATAAAGAAAACGATAAAATTCCATCGATAATCAGCATCAATTGGATTATCAGTACATATTTCAACGAATTAAAATACTTAGAAATAAATCAAGAACGTGCTTACCCCGGGACATAATTTGAACAATCCTTGTAGAGGTTTACCATACGATGTTTTGTGCCAAATATCTAAGCTCTATGCCTTGCGATTTCCAAAAAGAAGTTTTTCCTTTTGGTTGCCATGACAACCATAGTTAATCACGGATTGCGATTCATTATTTAACCTTATAAGGTGCATATGTGATGTCTGTGTAGAAGGATGTCGTATAAGCGACACTTATACTGCCTTGCTATAAGAGCTAGCTTTTATAGCAAGGCAGTATAAGTGTCGCTTATACGTCACCCTACTACATTTGTACCGCTAGAAACTTCGAATAAACAATAAACTGACAAATTGTGAGACTGGAGATAGATTTTGTTTATTAAGCAATTTGGTTATCCGAAGTTGTTTTGAAAACAGTATTTTAAGTACAAAGCAAAGTTGATCAAAACCCTATGCTTAATAAACATTCCTTTTTTTATTATAATATCATTGATGATATTGAACATTTCTTGCACTGTTACTGTCGTGTTACTACTTACACTCATTCAGCTTATCGAGTTTCAACCTATATGTGTGTCAAGATAAACACTCGATCGTGTATTGCTTTAAATGGTATTTTTACCTGCAGTAGAGCCATAGACGTAGTGCGTATTGATGGGCACGCATTATTACTCATGATAGGAAAGTAAGTTGTTTCATTTTACAAGCAGTATTACCGTAAAGCCTGTATCAAATAAGTAAGAATGACTAACTAGCAATGCTAGGCTTAACACTTAGTCTTGCCATGTTTTATGGATCGCGCTTGGAAAAATACTTTTTGTTGAAAACCAAAACAACACATTCGTGATAGAACTTTTGTTTTTAGATTGTAATTTTAAGTATGGCAGATGTTTTGCCTATTGTTTACCTTAATGCTAAAAGTTTATGGGACCCGTTAAAACGAGCCAGGGTAAATCAGTTTTTATTAAATCAAAAAGCATATATCACTTTTTTGCCAGAGACCCATTTTTCTGATTATATAAATGCTTACTCAATTAAGATTTTTCAAATTGGCATATATTTAACTCCTTTGGGAACAGTAACAGAAAAGGAGTGTCTATTTTGAATAAAAAACAATTGAATTTCGATGCCATTAACTATTCACAGGATGATAATGGCAGGTTCAACTGTATGCATATTGAAATAAAAAAAAAACAATGTATATTCATTACTGAATGTATATGCGCCAAATAATAAAACACTATAAAATACGTTTCTAAAAAATATTTCAGAAATACTTGAACAAAACTCTCAGGGCATCAAAGTAATAGGTGGTTATTTAAATGAAAGAAACAAAACAATTGATAGAAAATCCACATCTTAAACTAAAATAAATATTAATCCCAACCTTCATAATTTAATTAAAAATAATAACTTAACAAATACAACAGCAAAACTTAACATTTGTTTTTAAATTACTTTGTACAGACGTGCGTCAGGTTTAAACTACATGTTATGACACAAACATGTTTCTTGACACCCGATTATCATAAGAGTTTAAAGAAATCAGAAGTACACTGTATTCATTGGAGCATCGCTTGGTTGCTTAAAAATACAGAAAACAGTTGTACCTTACGATAAGGTGAGTTTTGGAAGTACAAAACCAAATGTTTCTATATGTTGTTGCCGACATTGCAACAAAAGTACAAACATAAGTTATAAGTTTTGGACATGTTAACATTGTCACTGAACAGATGTCCACGCTTTCGCGTGATGTTAAAATACAAAAGCTTTTTCCACTTGATTATAACCATGACTTCAACTAACTATACATACATACGAATATGCATTTAGTATTGACTAGGTTTTCCAATTACAATGAACAACTATTCATTAGCTTTCCTCGTGTTCAAAGACTAGTCTTCAAATAACAAGTCTGATAATTTAATATTCATATAACAAAGCACACCTGTATTTACATTGTGTTCGCAATCTTTACATACAACAAGAACTTTCTACAGAGGATGATAGCAAGACAAGACAAGACAAGACAATTTATTGAGACTTGTAAAGAGTACATCGTCTAAATACATCAATAAAATATACATACATGATGTCACGTTTTTAGGATTTTGTTTAACATTGTGTTATGGTTAGATATAGGTAAACAATACACAAAAAACTACATATATTATATATTTATACATGACTTCATTTTACTAAGATTGACATCTCAATACAAAGTTAAAACATTTAATTAAATGCTTAAAACGATTAGATCTAACAATTCTGAAGTAATCGTACAGTGTTACAGTTTTTAATACATCAATAACATATACATACATGATGTCAAGTTTTTAATATTTTGTTTAACATTGTGTTATGGTTAAATATAGTTCTACAATACACAAAATACTACATATATTATATATGTATACATTACTTCATTTTACTTAAATTGACGTCTTAATAAAAAGTTATAACATTGAATTAAATTCCTAAAAAGATAGCACATCCCCTCGATTGTGTTTTCACATTTGAGATAGAAACTGGGTCGTTCGGGCGCCACTTTCTTATATCTACTGTACCTTACATTTGTGCTAAGTTATTTTAAATTCAATTGATGAACGACAAATTTACAGACTGAAAACACTGATTAGGGAACAATCCTTAAAAGTTCAAGTGTGCCATTGACCTTCGAGCTAAGGACCTGGGTTTTTCGTGCGACACTGACTGTCTTACTGTTGGACACATTTTTTTGCAAAGTTATTTTAACATCAATCCATTAATGACAAAGTCGTGAATCGGAAATGATAGTTTAGTTTAGTTTATTTGCTATACGGCCACCGGCCCGTGCATAAACATAGACACATACAAAATGCATACAGGTATAACATCAATATGAACACATACAATTCAATAGTGGTACAGCAAAACAGGTGTTTAGGTTAACAACATTTTCCGTCTTTCGAAGGCATAGTAAATATACATGGCAATATTTCGTATAATATTTTCATCACGATGATAATAACTGCCCAATCATGATATATGAGGTTAAAAATTCTAAATGTGACCTTGACGCTTGAGCTAGGGTCCTGCGTTTTGCACTAAAAAAAATACTGTGATACATTTGTTCCAAGTAAGTTTTAAATCCATCCATTTTCGACCGGACATGCTTATCAATGCACAGTCTTTAACAATGACCTTGAAAAGCCAAGTGTGACCTTGACTTTGAGCTAGGGACCTAGATCTTAGGCGCGACACTTACAGTGCGTTATAGTTGTACCCTCTTTATTAGGAATACATTAGTGACAAATGTATTTACCGGACATGCATGTTAAAATGTTTTGAAATATGAGCTTGAAAGGCTAAGTGTAACCTTTAACTTAAAGGCAGTTTTAAAATCAATTCATTAATAATAACAAAATTGTGAACCAGGCATGCATGTAAATGCAAAATGGCTTTAAATGCACAATAATTAAATATGAGCTGAAAGTATTATTGTGACCTTGACCTTTGATTGATGGACCTAGGTCTTGCGCCCAACATTTTTTTTTTTACATTTGTGCCAAAATATTTTTAATCCATCCATCAATGACAAAAATATGGACCGTTCACGCCTTTCAATGCGCAACCTTAAAATATTGCCTTGAAAGGCTAAGTGTGACTTTGACCTTTGAGATAGGAACCTTGGTCTTAAGTCCGACACTTTGTCATCAGGTGATATACATTTGTGCCACATAATTTTGAAATATATTTTTAAATGGTAGATATTGACTGGTTACGCCAATCATTTCACAATCTTGAAATATGACCTTGAAAGGCTAAGTGTCACCTTGACCTTTAAGTCTTGTGCGTTAAAGTTCCTCTTCCTGAGCTATTCATTTGTATCAAGTGTTTTTTTATCTTCCCATTAATAACAAAGACATGGAATCAACACACATTTGTTGACAGATGTTTAGAGCGACAGCCCAATCAAAAACTATATGCATCTTTTTGGGGTCATAAAAGTAAACTGTTAACCGTCATAATTTCCCTAGATTTTAAAAACATAACGCATTTCGTTGCCACGGGATTTTTTTGTGTTATGCATATGCATTTTAAGAATAATTTTGTTTCAAATAGAAACAACAACCACAATACTCAAACAAGGGCGCTTGTTTGACCATTCATCACTCATCTAATCTATAAACAAGAGGGCCAAGATGGCCCGTTATCGCTCTCCTGACTGATTTTTTTCTACAGACTGGAACTCTATTCATTGCTGTTTTTTTCCCACAAGAACATATAAAGACGCATTTGACCCAGGGATGGGGCAGATTTTGACATGAAAGATGTAATCTTGATAGAGGTCCACCGGATGATATTTCATTCCAAATATCTATGCTGTAGGTCTTGTGGTTTCAGAGAAGACGTTAACAGTTTTCGCTATATACATATAAGGAAATGACATTTTGCCGAAGAGTGGGGCCATTTTTGACACTATGGGCATAATTTGAATTGATAGAGGCTCACCACATGATGTTTCATTCCAAATATCTATGCTCAAGGCCTTGCCGTTTCAGAGAAAAAATGTTTTAAGTGTTCACTGTAAATATATATGGAAAACAATTGCCCCCGAGGTTGCGGCAATTTTGACCGCAGGCGCATATTTTGAACCATCATGGAAGAGGTCCACTAGATGAAGTTTCATGCCAAATATCTATACTCTATACCTTTTTGGAAAAAAGAAGAGTTTTGAGGTTTATACTATATACATATAGGAAAACACATTTTCCCCCAGGGTGGGGCAAATTTTGAACCCAGGAAAATACTTGGAACAATTTTGGTAGAGGCTACTTCATGAAGTTTTATGCCAAATATTTATGCTCCAGGCTAGGAAAATACATAATTCCCTGGGGTGGGGCAATTCTGACCCCAGGGGCATAATTTGAACATGCTTGCAGGGTAATAAAATAACATTTGGAACCCATAAGCCCAGCTCTGTTCTTTCAACATTATTATGTAGAATAAATAGGAGTTTTCTTTGATAATCTATAAGCCCATAACAAATGTTTGGGGCAATGGCTATTTGGCTTGTGCTAATTTATATCCATGGCTTGGCAGGGGGCCACTAGATAAAGTTTTATGCCAAATATCTTTGCTCTATGCCTTGTCGTTTTGGACAATAATAGTTTTGATGTTTGTTCTATATAAGTATAAGGAAAATATGTAAATTCTTTGGAAAAGAATATTTGTAAAGTTTCACTTGATACATATAAGAAAAACACATTTGCCCCCGGATTTGGGAAAATTTAACACGAGGGGTAAAATTTGAATAATCTTGAAAGAGGTCCACCAGACGATGTTTTATGAAAAATATCTAAGCTCTAGATTTTGTGGTTTCAGGGGGAAGTTATTCACATAAGGTGGTCTTCATTTCTAGGAAAGACAGTAATGTGCAATAATAAAGGGTGGTTTATGTTTAAACTGTATTTATTTTTAGAATAAAAGCGGATTGTCTCTTCAGAAACCGAATAGACAGAAAAACAGGCTATACATATTAGGAAAACTTGCAGTTGCTGTGTTAACAGACCCATTCCTCAAAGTTTCATCAAGATTGGCCAATGCATTGGCACATGACGGACAGCCTAAGAGTGGTCACAATACCGACAGACAAAGAGTGGTCACAAAAGCTCACCTTGAGCACAAAGAGAAAAAAGCTGTCATAATAGGGCAGCAGCATTTCATGAAACATGATGTCACAATATGACTTGACCAAAAAACCACACTGCAAAGGAACCAATCACATGATATTTCATCAAAATTGTTTCATTACTAAATTAAAAGCTGTTAAGAATACAAACACACAATGACAGTCAAAGGAACGTCACAAAAATACCATCCTGATCCTGAGCCAAGAATAAATCATATGTTAATATGAACTGGACATGTATGCAACTTACCAATAATCTTGATTGACATTTGACATTGGAGTCATTGTTTAAATAAGTTGGCAGTTAAATGCAGAGGGGGATATCAGATATATCAGTATGTCTACGAGAACAAAATATTTAACAAATTCTCCACACAACATGAAACAATCTGATAATCTGTTTTAAATTATTTTTTAAATATGGTTTGTTCGTGTCTGGCAATATTCCAAACACAGCGAACGGTTGCATCTGAAAGGTCGTAAAAACAATATCAGTTTGTCACTTACATTTATATTAAACGATATATATTTTTAATTTCGAACTTTGTAAATGTAGTAGCAGTTTAAGAAATTGCCCATTGGACCAGACCGAATGGACCCAGATTCCACATTGACTTACGGAGAGAACATTGAAGAAATTCAAAGGAAAAACACTGGCATCGTGCTGAAATAATAATAACGTTGTATAACATTAAAATTTAAGTCACACATATTAGGAAACTTAGTCGAAAACCCCTCTCACCATATTCGTGTAAGCTAGTCTGCAAAACTCAGCGTTGAAAATATGTGTTGTTGATGTAAATGTCATGTGACGGATTAACGAACAACCGTTGGGTACAAAAAAACACGTGATTGAAATGATCGGAAACAATTGTTTAATCGGGAACATTTCGGCGCGAGAACGTTTTACGTCGTAAATAACTGCTGTGTACACACAGTAGGGTGATGTATAAGGGACACTTGTACTGTCTGATAAATATGCTAGCCTTTATAGCGACGCGGTAGAGCGTTCGCTTAGGTACCGGGAGGGCCCGGGTTCGAAGCCAGTTTGGTCTGGCACCCTGTGTTATGTGGCAATTCAGTCTGTTTACATTTTTCATTTTGAAAACGAGAAAGACCATTGTTTAAACAAAATAAAAAAATAAAAATGTTTATTAAATTATAATAATTAGTAATTATCTGTGATAAATTTTATTTGCTATAACTATTTTTATTACTTACAGTCATTCATATACATATGGCATTGTGCATAACTTTATATTCATTGTCTTTCAATATAACTGGTTCAAGATATATTGTTTATATTAATTTCTACAAAAAATTTGGAAAGGCCAGTTTTTGAATTAATTAAAGGTCTTTTAAAACAGAAAAATGAATCCAGATGCATTTATCTTTTGCACTTTTGGTTTTATTTATGAAAGTCATTCATTAACTTTATGTTTTTGTGCGCTAATTTTTAACAGTGATACAATAATGTCCACCAATTCAAGTATTATTAATGCTCAGTTTAAATCTGTGATATATTATTAAGCAACAATTCATGTCTCTCTATGTCAGGCTTCCAGTAACAAGGACCTCAATGGAAATAAGAGATCACTCTCTTTTTTGTGCTTTCCTTGGTGTGTTGCGAGACATGGTTAATTCTCATGTTTGTATGTTTATGTATTATTTCATGAATACAACATGTTTGTTGTTTGTGTTTGCACCATGATACCGAAATAAATCAATCTATCTATCTAATAGATCAGATATCTATAAAAACGAACAGATTCTATATCAATCTTATACTAAATTATCAGGCCCGCAAGGCCTAAAAAATTATCTTAAGATTGAGTTTTATTATTTGTACTTGTAAACCATCTGTTATTCTCATATGATAATACTATTTAAAAATAATGTTTATTATAAAATAAAATGAACAATAACTAATGTAAATATATATTAATGAATCCATGCAGTTAGTATTATGTTTTCTTTAGGGATTACAATACACTTATTTCGAAGTGAAGTACCCTTTCTATTAAACAAAGAAAGCTTTGTACAACCATATTTTGATATTTGTTATCAATTGCAATATGCAAAAGTAAGCACAATAATATACTAGGGTACAAGTAATGTGTTATACTGTTCTTAATATGTGTATAGAACAGCGGTTCCTATCCGCTATTGACATATATCCCAATACAATAAATGGTTTTAATTGTTGAAGTGCTGTTTAGTGTAGAACCTTAAACGTGCATTTCTAGCAATATGAATGGTTTTACAGTGTGTCGTCCTTTCATTAAAATTCGTTGTATAGTTTAAACTTCATTTGTATTTTATCCACACCTACATTTTTTTGGCTGAAACTTGTGAACTAAATTTGGGATTTTGAATGTTGAATAAGTTAAATTATAATTCAATACTTTAGGCAATATTATTAAATTGAAATTTACATTATTTTAAGTATTTTTTAAGCTGTGCAAATAAAAAAAGAGGTCTCATTAGAAAGTCAATTAAGTCATATATAAAATCTCGAATGCAACATGATGTTCAAAACATATTCTGATTAAATGGGCCTTCTGGCCTTTAAGTAACCGCCCAGTTATATATATCCTTTGAATGAGCGAGGATTCCCACAATAAAACCATAGTTGCATAAAATATTGTCTGTTCTCCTTGCTATTTGTGGGAGGGGGTCATTTCAGTTTGATTTTACAGACATGTGTATGGGTGATAAAACAAAATAGGTGTTCCGTTATCTATTCGACTAATAAATGTAGCAAAAGCGCATATTGCTTTGAAAAAAAAAACAGCACAATGTCAAAGAACAATTTTAAAACCACACGTTTTTAGCGGTTTAATTTGTTTTGAAAGGTGTAAAACTGACTGGCTTCTGCTCCACAAGTTTGCTACATTTTTTTAAAGTTTAAAATATGTTATCCGGTAACCATGCTATAACATTTTATTGACCACCGTATTTAATTAAATATGGTTGTTAGGTGGCATATCGACAGCCCATATCGATTGATATTAGTACTAACGTTCGATTACATACATATATATTAACAGTGCAACACATTAATTCGTTAACATTTTGATCTGTGGATTCGTTTTATCGATAACGTACAAGTATTCAAAAGTTAATAGCATGTGCTTAATTCGATGTCAGTTATTCTGCTTGATCACAAAAACAACACATGATTGTGTAATGTGTGTATTTATATATAAATGACGACACGTTTCTACATAACTGTTTCAAGTTATTGACGATCCTAGTTAGCAGGTTGCTTTTACTGTTTAACTGCCAATTAATAAATTAACAGATGCCCCAATGGTTTGAAATGACCGTTCCAACTTTGTGACCACATTGCTATATCAAGGGAAATTGGTCATTATTGCAATACAACTTCTCCCTCGTTACCTGGAGATTCAATATTCAAGCTATACTATATGCAGATTGAAATTTGTGTTATCATTAGACAGGTAACTAATATGACCCGTGTCAGGCCAATAAACTGAGTACAAATGCGTTGGTTCGTATGGTATATATTTTTCATGGGAAATCACATCAAGCAGTGTTATTAGTTCGCATATTTTCTCAACGCTTTGTTGCTTTATAGACGATTAACATAAAGATCAGTTTAAGTTTGAAAGCGATGCTCGTGATTACAGATTGCTACTGTTGATATGTGTCCTCACTGAATGTGTTTGCTATTTTTTTCTGACTAAATATACATCGCAACACATCGGCATATACGAGAATATTGTTTTTGAGCCTGCAGGATTACCATCGTCGGAGGACTTTATAAAGATGCCTTCATTCAATTTCTTCGCTCTATGTAGGAAACACTTCCAGCCATTGTAAGTTAGTAGAAACATATAAGTATGGTTAAATGCTTTAGTTCAGATATATGTGTATGCTTCTTTAATGTACATACCTCACATATTAAAGAGTGGTTTTCTTAAGAATTTTGCATTGCCACACGATGTTTTTTTTTTATAAGCAGCAGTAGACAGACACAATTTTATATTATTGGTTTCCTTCGGTCACATTTTTTTTTAAACCCAGAAAACCGCATTGGATTTGGCGTATTCGTTTCGACTAGTTTTTAAAAGCGAAAGATTGTAACACCCATGAGGTAAAACATATGCCGTACCTTAGGGGTCAAAAGTTAAAAATAAATGCGACTGTTGTTATAGATTTGTAAACGCGTTTACAATCATTAATACAGCTGTGGTAATTATGTACCCCAACAGTCAGGAAATTGGACAGTCGTCATAAAATAACAACCGCGGTCTTTTGTCTTTTATTCTAGCTAGATTAAAGGCCAAANGAAGCTCTAATTCACTATATTCTGTGGAAAGTCATGACAAATTCCTGTCAATTCTTTTACTTTTATGTGGCGATGTACATCCTTGTCCTGGACCCACTGCTGATAATGTTGACTGTAATACACGTGATAGTGAGTACAAAATTTTCAAAAACCGTGGACTTCACTTTCTACATGTTAACGTTAGAAGTTTACTACCCAAGATTGAGGATATCCGTTTATTGGCACAAAACTCCCGTGCAGCATGTATTGGAATATCAGAAACATGGCTCGATGAAACTGTTTCCGATTCTGAAATTAATATCCAGAACTACAACATTATTCGTCGCGATAGAGACAGACATGGTGGTGGAGTCTGTCTATTCATTCATAGTGAATTGGCGTTTAACA
The DNA here is from genome assembly GCA_007657795.1 of Dreissena rostriformis. Lineage (NCBI taxonomy): Eukaryota > Metazoa > Mollusca > Bivalvia > Myida > Dreissenidae > Dreissena > Dreissena rostriformis. Next base: position 5,385 of record VMBQ01001897.1, on the reverse strand, counting down.
CCCGAAGTGATCTCCTTCACGAAAACTTGGAAGCTATTTGGGCAGAGATTCTACATCCGAAGACCAAACCCATACTCATTGGCATCGTCTATCGACCTCCGAAACAGCTGAACTTTCTGGAAATTCTTGAAAATGTGTGTTCTAGTTCATCTCATTTTATGGAATATGAAACTCTTATATTAGGAGATTTAAACATTGATGTGTGTACCCGAAATAAATCAAAGTGTACATTACTTCCTACTTTTTGCTCCTTTCTCAATATGTTTCATTTTAAACAGTTAATTAATACATCTACTAGAGTTGGTCATTCATCGTCTACTACAATAGATCTTATTATTGTTTCAGACTCGGAAAATATTTCTCAGTCAGGTGTTTTAAATACATGTTTTAGTGACCATTTTACTACATATTGTACAAGGAAAGTTTCTAAAAATTATATTGGAAAACATAACACTATTAAAGCACGTTCTTTGAAACGTTACAATAAAGATGACTTCCACCAAGCATTACTGGCGGTTGACTGGACACCTGTGTTACTTTGTGATTGTGTTACTGAAGCATGGAACATTTTTAAGACTATATTTTTAAATGTCATTGATAATATTGCTCCTGTTCGTGAAATGCGTATTAAACAAAGGACAGAACCTTGGATTACTCCAGACATTATTAAGTGTTTAAATGATCGTGATAGTGCTTTTCATTTGTATAGGAAACACAAAACTGAAGAAAATTTTGTTAACTTTAAATCACTTAGAAACAAAGCCAATGATTGTATTTTTAAGGCTAAAAAGAATTATTTTAGTGAATCTTTTGAAAATCATAGGAATGATTCTAAATCCTTATGGAAATCCTTAAAGGAACTTGGTCTACCTTCTAAAAAGGGCAATTCATCAACTTCATGTAACATTGGTCTGAAAATAGGTGATGAAATCTGTTTTGATAAATTCAAGGTTGCTGATAAATTTAATATGTTTTATTGTACTGTTGCATCTAATCTTACTGCAAAACTACCTGCAGCATTGAACAAATTTGGCAAGAAGTTTGTATCTAATTTTTATTCATCAAAAGGCATTACACCTAGCAGTTATTCTTTTTCATTGATGTCAGAAAATAGTATTTTAAAGTATTTGAATAAGCTAGGGGAAAATAAATCTACTGGCTTAGATGGCATTCCATCTCGTTTTGTTAGGGATAGTGCAACTATTATTACTTTTCCTTTAACACATATTGTAAATTTGTCACTTATACAAGGTACTGTACCAGATGATTTGAAGGCTGCTAGAGTTGTTCCTCTTTTTAAAAAAGATGATAAAACTGAAGTAGGTAATTACCGGCCTGTGTCTATTTTAAGTATTATTTCAAAAGTTTTTGAAAGGGTTGTATATGACCAAATTTGTACTTATCTTAAAGAAAAGGATTTATTATATAAATTTCAATCTGGTTTTAGAGGTGGTTTTTCCACAGACACCTGCCTTATTCATTTGTCAGACTTCATTAGATTTCATATGGATAAAGGTCACCTTGTAGGTATGATTTTAATGGATCTTCAAAAAGCGTTTGACACAGTAGACCATTCAGTTCTTCTTATGAAATTAGAAGCCATGGGTCTCAGTCCTGATGTTTTACAATGGTTTAAGTCATACCTTTCTGACAGGCAACAACTTGTTGATGTATCTGGTTCTTTCTCTTCTAGTGCTAAGGTTACTTGCGGTGTTCCCCAGGGATCCATTTTGGGGCCACTACTGTTCTTAATATATGTGAATGATATGCAGGCAGTGGTTAAAAATAAACTTCTTCTGTATGCTGATGATTCTGCCATTCTTGTTGCAGGTAAAAACAGGTCTGTCATTGAAAAAGAACTGTCAGATGAATTACAGTCTGTCAGTCAATGGTTAATTGACAATAAACTATCTCTTCATTTAGGTAAAACAGAAACAATTCTATTTGGTTCTAAACCTAGGTTAAAGTCAGGTGCTTCTGTCAATGTTAGTTGTAATGGTACTCATATTCAGTCAACTTCTTCAGTCAAATATCTTGGTGCTACCCTTGATCAGTCTCTATCTGGTGATTCCATGGCTAGTTCTGTTGTTAAAAAGGCCAATACAAGGTTAAAGTTCCTGTATAGAAAACGTGATTTTCTCTCATTCCACACTAAGAAACTTCTGGTCATGGCTCTAATCCAATGTCATTTCGATTACGCTTGTTGCTTTTGGTATCATGGTATTACCAAATTTTGGAAAGATAAACTTCAGGTCACACAAAATAAATTAATAAGGTTTGTCCTCAATCTAGGTCATATGTCACATATAGGTATTGAGCAATTTAAGGTTTTGAATTGGTTACCTGTTCAAAAAAGAGTGGAACAAACTACCCTTTGTCATGTTTTCAAAATAAACAATGGTTTGGCTCCTGAATATATGAGTGAAAAATTTATTCCCTTTGACACTCTTCATTCATACAAGACTAGGTCAAGTGAAAGTGGGTGTTATATTTTACCCAAAGTCAAAGGTTTTGGTGCTAAATCTTTAGCATTTAACGCCTGTGTTCTGTGGAACAAATTACCTTCTGCTTTAAGGAATATTATATCTACTTTTAAGTTGTCAGTTAAAACTCATATTCTTAATATGTAATCATCCTTTTAGATCCATGTAGATAGTTTTTAATTTACCCACATTTTAATATGTCTACTTTTTTATGCAAATGATTGTCATTCATAACTCAAATCTGTGATATTCATCCCATGCCTCTCTATGTCAAACCATCAATATCCAAGGACCACAATGGAAATAAGAGATTAAGTTCTCTTTTTTGTGTAATCCTTGGTGTAATGTTAATGACATGGTTTCATTAATCATACATGTTTATTGTTTTACTATTTTATCATGTATGTAGATATGTTTTATCATGTAGTGTCATTATACTGAAATAAATCTATCTATCTATCGTGCATTTTCATAGGCAATTGGTCACTTGTGCAATTCCAATATCCCCCCATAGAAAGAGATTGATTATTAAAACTATACTTTATACATATTGGCATAATTTCATAATTATACAGGTAACTAATATGTCCCGCGTCACGCCAATAAACTGAATAAAAATGCCGTGGTTCGTTTTGTGTGTTTTTCACATGGGCAATAACTTCCAAGCATTGTTAATTTAGAGCGCATAATGTTCTGAATACTTTGTTGATGTATAGGCTATCAGCATAACAATCAGTTTAAGGTTGAAAGCGGTCTTCGTGGTAACCGATTGCTATTATTACTGCTATCAGTCCTCCCTGGAAAAATATGCACAAGAGTTCATCGGCATACAAGAGAAAATTGTTTTCGAGACTGCAGGATTACCATTTGTTCAGGACTTTACTGCAATGCCGTCAGTCAATTTCTTCGTACTCTGTAGGAAACACTTTCGGGCATTGTAAGTTAGCAGAAATATATAATGATAGTTAAATGCTTCAGTTATAAAGTTCAGTTATATATGTATGCTTCTTTATTACACATACCATACATGTTTATAGAATAAGTCATGTTCCCTCAAAGTTTGGTTGTTTAAAGCAGCATAATGTTAATACAGACACAATCTTGAAGACATTGGTTCTGCCTGGCACATTACTCTTAAAAATACCGAAAACCGCATTGACATTGGCGTATTCGTATCGACTTGTTTATTAAAGCGAAATTTGGTTATCCCCCTGGGGTAAGCAATATACCGTACCATTAGGTTAAAAATACGACAAATAGATAAAAAAAGAATTTTTTACTGCGTTTAAATTTATAAATATAACTGCTTTAATAATTTAAAACAGCAGTCATGAAATGTGAAAGTCGTCGAAAAATTACAACCGTAGTTTTTTCTTGTATCTTATATAGATATAAGCTCAAAGTCTGTTTGACTAATGGTACAACATTTTACATAATATTCACTTCTGAAAAGAGCAATTATTTACTAGTCTTTTTTCATTATAACATCAATTTTATGATAGTAATGTAAAGTCATATTCCGATCTTAACATGTTTTTTTAGGACTATCATATTTTTCAAATGTTGGAATAAAGTGTAACCTAAGCTATATTTATAAATATAACCACAGCGATACATGTATAATCGCGTTATAAATATGTTTCTTCCATTACCATTTTATAACAATAGTCGAATAATATATTGAGCCTCTGTGCATACATGTACTTGTCGACCGAACCGGTAAGGCATGATATCATGTAAATGGATCAGTTCGTACAAAGTGAGTGTCCTAATAGACATTAACAGTAATTCCGTACAAAAGATTTTTTTCTTCCAATTAAATGTAATGTACATAACTTTCATTTTTCCTACAGGAAATTAACACTCTATAAAGTTATAAAATTGACTGACATCCATTCGATTGGGATGTTGTTTTCTAGTGTAACTATTGTGTTTAATATTTCTGAATAAATATTCTTGTATTGCTAAATTTGCAACATATCGTGTTCTTTTCTGTGAAGCATAGCTACTTAACAGTTCGAAATAAACTGATAATAATCCAATAGTTTTACACAGCGAACTGTCAAAGTGTTAATATTCAGCTCACAATATACAACATAGCATATAACAAACCATAACATTTGACTGAATGGATTTCATGTATTCTATATTTGCATCAATTCACAAGAGTAAATATATCTGACCATACGTTTGTTGCATTAAATACATATTGTTTTAATTATTTGTCACTTATCAAAAAAGACATGTAATCAGTTAATGCGTTTTCAATATTCTTAATGTGAAGTGTTAGGCAGTACTTATGAAGTCATCACGTTGGGCACCTTCATGCCAATTTTCAATATAGCAGACTTTAACTTAAGTTCATTTACAAATCTCAATTTTTATTCATTTTAAGGTCATACACACGTAATTAAGTTAGTTTGTCAAAGGTCAACATACCAAAACAACCTATAGTACATAAAAAGGAATTCATCTGTTATAAATGAATATTTCATGTACTCCTCGGTGATTTTGATATATTGATAAATAACACGTACAGTGAAATTACATGTAAGGTTTTATTTCTATAGAAAAATAACATGTACGTTGTTTATTATATAGAAAAATAACATGTACATTGTTAGTTCTACAAGTAAATATCGTGTACGTTGTTTAACTTCCCACTAAACAATGCTAAATGTGCCAGTCCAGAGAGCATCTCAGTAAAGTATGTATTTCATTAACATTAAAAAACATATTTGTCAAGTCATTAAAGTGAACTCATGGTATGTGTGTTCATCGGCGTATAAACATTGTGTCGTTCTCATGCTAAAAACGTCCTTCTGCATGAATTCATACGCATATGCACTTTAAAACTGGTTTAAATGGCGTATAAACAACGATGCATTGTATGTACAATACA